>JAFLJL010008508.1:78880-83880 GCA_018398815.1 Conus ventricosus
TATAAAAAGGTATTTCTCCCGAACAACAAACCCCATTTCCAATTCTTACCATTCCAGAACAGTTGTTACTATACTTTAAAACCCCTCTAATGAATTTAAAAAGAACTCCTTTAAATTTTGTCACGAAAAAAAAAAACACGTCTGAAAAACAAAACCCTATAACTGGCACGAGGTTATCAGTCCCTTTACTTCACTAAAAACAGTCAGTAAACACGTGGACTAGATGGCATAGATGGAAAAATTTTGAAACCTCGGCTCCAGTTTAAACTGAACGTTAACGTATTTTTTTTAATTGTGCTAAAAAAGGGTTATTTTCCAAAGGCTTTTAAAAAAAGCAAAATTATACCCTTTCATAAATCGGGTTGATAAACTGATCCTTAAAACCCTAAAAGCCCAAAAGAACCCTTACCCTACCCTTTTTCCAAACCTCTAGAAAAGCTTTTTTAAATAAACACATCCTTCAACACTTCAAAAAGTACGATTTGCTCCTTTCCGGACAGTCGGTTTCAGACAAAAAACTTTCCCTGCCATTCTGAAATTAATAATCTTGTAGATGTTGGTTTAAATAATATTAAAAACCAACAGATATTGTGGTGTCTTATTCTTTGTTTTTAAAAAAAGGCATTCAAAGTCATTGACCAAAAACCTCCTTATTCAAAACTGGGATATAGGGTCTTTAAAAATCCGCCCTTACCTTCAAAAACCATACACCCCCAAAACGACAAAAAATTGCTTTCCTTATCGGGGAGGGCTGTTCTTCTAAAAACAAACTTAAGTATGGCTTCCCAACAAGGCCCAAATTTTAGGCCCGCTACTCTTCTCAATCTACCTTAAGACCTACCCCTACAGGGGAGATCTACATGCGGAAACCCCTTTGCAGATGACACCACAATTCCACCCGCCCTAAAGACCCCCCCAGTCTTTCAAAACCCTTTGCAAGAGAGTACCAACGACCTTGAAAAAATTTGGGCCGAAAAAAAATCAAATGTCACTTCACCCCCAAAAAACCCAAAAACCCTGTTTCATTTTCAACTAGGGAAAAAAAACCCAAAGCTACCAATGGTTTCCCCCCCCTTTACACCTCCAAAAATGTGCTTGGGGGAAAAAAATCACTTATCATAAAGTATTAGGGCTAATAATTGACAAAAGTTCAGCTGAAAACCCCACATAACGGGTTCCCATGCCCAAAAAAATCTCCCAAAGTCTATCAGCTCATAAATCAAACACTTTCTTGACCTTCAATTTACGAAAAAATTTTTTTCCATGTCCCTATTTAGTCTCATGTTGATTTTGGGATCGACTTTTGGGGTTTTGCAAGTGCAAAAAACACTTTAAAACCTTTTTTCAGCCCACTTAAAAGAGCGGGTCAAACTAAACCTTTCTGAAGAAAAAAACCTCGGGAAAACTTCCCATATTTTAAAAAATTTCAAAATTTTTTCCATTTTAGCCCGAGACTCAAATAAAAACAAAGGGAAAAAAAAGCACAAGAATTTTGACCCGGGGGGAATTTCTCCAACAACTTTAATGAGACGATTCTCAAAAGTCTCTCGAGAAAATCCCCCAAAATATACCCAATCCCCAAATTTACCATTTTTAAAACAAGCAACGTACCCGGGAACCTCTTTGTGGAAAATCCCTTCCCCCCCGAAAAACATCAAACAAATCCATTGGGACCACAACTTTCCCAAAAAAAAATTACCTTACCCTTTTTCTGCGGTAAAAAAATTTAAAATTTTTAAAAAAAAAAAAAAACAAAAAAAAAAAAACCCCTAAGTAAAAACCAAGTAAACCCCCAAAAAAACATAAATTTATCCCATTTTCCTGTACTTTAAAAACCCAAATTTTTCTTTTTCTAAATTTTTTTTTTTTCTTCTTTTTTTTATGTATCAATATTTTGAGAATATTATATATATTATATATTATTTAAAATTTATATAGATAAAATATCACCCCGTGTGTGTGTATGTAGTAGTTTTTTTGTTTTATGTTTGTATGTATGTATGTATGTGTGTATTAAAATATATGTACGTGTGGCATTTATGTGTTTTGTTTGTGGTTTGTAAGTTTTATTATATATATATTATATAATAATATATTATAAATAATATATTTTAAATAAATAATAAATATTTATATATTTAAAATGTGGGGGTGTTGTGTGTGTGTGGTGTATGTGTGTGTTGTGTGTGTGCATATTTTGTGTGTGGGTATATATATGTTTTGGGAAATGGAATTTAAACTTTCGGAAAAAAAAGATTATATGTTGTTTATTTTTTTCACTCTCCCCTTCCCCTCTCTCTCTCCTCTCTCTCTCTCTCTCTCTCTCTCTCTCTCCTCTTTCCCTTTTTCTTCTCTCTCTCCCCTCTCTCTCTCTGGCCGTCTTCTCCCTCTCTCCCCTCTCTCCTTCCCCTCTCCCCTCTCCTCTCTCTCTCTCCCCCTCTCCCCTCTTCTCCCTCTCCTTTTTCTTTTTTCCCTCGTTGGGCATGCGTGCGTGTATATGTTCCAAAATTCCCTACATGTTTTGGGCATGTTCATTTCCGGGTTATTTTTTAAAAGGCAATATTTTTTACCCTTTTTGTTTTTTTTCATTTTAAATTTATTACATCTCATGGTTCCCCCCCTCTCCCTTTCCACCCTCTCCTCCGCTTTTTTTTTTCCCCCCCCCCCCCCCCCCCCCCCCCCCCCCCCCCCCCCCCCCCCCCCTCCCCCAATTTCTCTCACTTTGGGTTAATACCTTTTCGGGATTTTCAAGCCCCTTTCGAAAAAATGAATGCATGTTGTGCCTTTCTTTTCTTCTCTTCTCTCCCCCTCCTCTCTCTTCTCCCCTCTCTCTCTCTCCCCCTCCCCTCTCTCCTCTCTCCTCTCTCTCTTCCCCTTTTCTTCTCCTCTCTCTATGCTTTCGAACTTTCTTTTATTTATGGGGTTTCCCAAAAAAATGTACCCCATTTTTTCATATTTCCCCCCCTTTATGTTTTCATACATGCCAATCTTGTACGTTTTTAGTTTCATTACATAAAGTTTCCCCCCGCCCACCTCACTCCCCAACCCCCCCCCCTCTCCTTCCTCTTCTTTTTGTTTTTCTCATTTTTTTTAAATTTTTTTTTTTAAATTTTTTTTTTGTTTTTTAAAAATTTTTTGTTTTTTGTTTTTTTTTATTATTATTCTTATATTTTTTTTTGTTTTCATTTATCTTTTTTTTCATTTTATTTTCCTCAGGGTTAATACCCCCTTTTCTTGCTTCTTTGGGTTTCTTACAAAGGAAATTTAAATTTTACGCATTTTGGGAGTCCCTTTCCTGGGCGAAAACTGGATGTAAAAAAACCCCGTCAGTGCTTATTATTTTCCCGTAAATAAAAAAATTTTGTCTTTCTTTTCTTTTCCCTTTCCATTGTTTTGGGTTTGTCATTTTTACTTTGAATTTTTTTGCCTTATTGGGCCGGTTTTACTGTTTTTTTGTCAGTGCTTGTTTCGTGGTGGGGGTTTTTAGTGGGTTTTTTTGGTTGCTTTGTTGTTGTTTGTTTCATGTTTATGTCAGGGCTTGTTTCGTGGTGGTGGTTTTTTTAAGTTTTTTTTTGGTTGCTTTTTTTTTTTGTTTGGTTTTACTGTTGATGTCCAGGGCTTGTTTCGGGGGGTTTTTGTTAGTTTTTGGTTTGGTTTTTCTTTTTTTTGTTTGTTTCTAATCACCTTTTTATGTGTATGTTGTGTCACTTTGGATTTTGCTTTTTCAGAGTAGCAACGGCAAGCATGAACAATGGCAACTTTTGTCAAAACTATTACCTTTTGAAATACCCAAATAATTTTCATTCCCCTTATTTTTTCCCGTCTTTAACTTTTAAGCTGGGGCCCTTCAGGGTGTCCGTTCCTTTCCATTTTCCGTCTTTTTTCCCTTTTAAGTGGGACATTCCGGATGTCACGATCATACCATTTTCCAGTCTTCCCCCTTTTAAAATGGCATTTCCTGGGGGTCACGATCCTACCAAATTTTCCCGTTTTCCCCTTTTTAAATGGCCCATTCTGGATGTCACGATATAACCCTTTTCCAATCTTCCCCCTTTTAAAAGGGGACTTTTCCGGGGGGTCACGGGTCATACCCTTGTCCCCTTCCCCTTTTAAGATGGCATATTCCCGGGTGTTTAAATCATACCATTTTTCCCGTCCTTTTGCACCACCAAAACACACCCCACACACACACACCCACCACAAAACAAAACAAAACCCCACACCCCACAAACACACACACCAACACCACACAAAAAACACCCACACTGTGGGCCCCCACACAACACCCCCCAACACACACACACACACACACACACAAACACACACCCCACACACAAAACACACACACACACACACAGAAACTGTGCCACACCCAACACACACACACACCCCCCCACACACACCACCACACACACACACACAAAACACACACACACACACATAAAACACACAGCTTTTTGCCCCCACCCCACACACACCCGCTGTGCAAACAAAACACACACACACACAAACACACCCCACAACACACACACACACACCCACACACCCACACACACACACCCACAACACAACGGGACACACACACACACAGAAAACACACACACACCACACACACCCCAAAAAAACGCAAAAGCACCGCACGCAAACATTCAGCAAGCACACACGCACGTACCCCACGCACCCCACGCACACGACACGCAGGCAAACACGCAGGGGAAGCACCACACCACACACACACACACACACCCACACACAACTAACACACACACACCCCACACACACACACACACAACACACACAACCACACACACCCACACCACACACCAATACAAACACAGCTTGCACACACACACCCACACACACACAAAAAAAACAACACAACACACCAAAACAACACACCCCACACACACACACACACACCGGCTGTGCACACACACCCCCACCAAAACACCACACACAAAACCAAAAACACACACCCAATACAGACACACTGTGGCCCC
>JAFLJL010008509.1:0-17500 GCA_018398815.1 Conus ventricosus
TCCGAATTCCCATTTGGGCCCGCTCCCCACCCTTGGGGGACTCGCCAGGATTGACACGTGGGAGAGCTGGGGCGCTTGGGCCTGGGAGACGTAAAGATCCGATCATTTGGGGCGCGCACTGACCGGGGTGGGAGGGACTGCCACGGCGTTTGCCAACCTTGTCTATTTCCATGAGGAGGCGCTGCCAAGCGTGCATCGGGGCAAATGGCGGACACACTCGGTTTAGAGCTCGCGGACGGACATGCTCGTCGTGGTGTACTTTTTGACAGGGTCCCTAGTGAAGTCACCAGCTAATTTCAGATGATTCGGCCATTCTTGTCAAGAGCAGACTTTTTGTTTAATTGAAAAAGGGGATGCGTAATAAAATATGCATATTTTGATTTAATTAATTCTGTACTCCAAAACGTTGTCTGGGTCTTTTGGCAAGCGGTGCGTTTTTAATGTTGTTCAGTATATATACAAAATTTCATTAAACCCACCTATATATAAGAAAAAACGGCAAATAACGGTTTTAACAGTTACATAACCGATATTACTTTTGAAACCGGTATTTTAGTCCTCACTGGGCTAAAGCTGTGTACATATAAAATTTCATCCAAATTGGACATTATGTCAAGAATAACGTTTTTAACGGTCAAATTTTGGAACACTATATAGAAGTGCCATTGGGGTGTGATAACCTTTCTATATACCACATTTCATTAAAATCCACCTAAATATAAGAAAATAGCGGCAGAATAACGGTTTTAAACGGTTGTTTAATCCATTTTCAGCATTACATCACTTACATTTGGACAGAGGATCGATTTGTCACAAGATCATCAAACCACTTATAAATTGGCCAATTACTTTCTGAGATATTCCATAAAGGGAAAAAAAAACCGTTACAGGCCGTTACAGCCGTTAGTAACGGCTGTAACGGTAAACTAAAACGACGGGCATCATCCGTGACCAAAAAGAACATACCTAAAAATTTTCAGAAATATCGAAAACAGTAGTTTTGTCGGGAAAGCGAGTGGAACACATTTTTGACCAGGACACACAGGACAGACAGACAGACAGACAGACGGGACAACAGACAGCATTTCTTCGTTCCATTCTAAAGCACTCCCTGTTCTTTAAGAATGGGAGTACAGCAAAAACAATAGCACCATTCAAAGACCATAATATTGCAAATTGTATAATTACTTAAACTTTTAAAAGCAACCTGCAGAGTTAAATACAAATCAGGAATACAAGATTTATGCTTAGAAAAGATGTTTGAAGGAGAGGAGAGAGAGAGAGAGAGAGGGAGAGAGAGAGAGAGAGAGAGGGAGGAGGGGAGAGAGGAGAGAGAGGTGGAGGAGAGAAGGGAGATAATTCATAGGGGTGTGAAAATTGGGGAAACAGACTTGTATGAACATTTTAACTATAACAAGAAGCGAAGCATATTGAACGTACTCACAGTTTTCCAAACCGCTTTACAATCGGCAAGTGCTTTGTGAGATAAGAAATAAAGGCAAACAACGGTTTTAACGGTTGTTTAACCGATGTACACTTTTGAAAATGGTATTTTGTCCTCACTGGGCTAAAGCCCGTGTACATACCAATTTCATCCAAATCGGACAATATCTCAGAAAAACGGTTTTTACGGTCAGATTTTGAAAACACTGCATGGAAGTGCCATTTGTGTGTGATAGCCTTTCTATATTCAAAGTTGATTAAAAACCCACAATATATAAAAATAACGGCAAAATAACGGTTTAACGGTTTTATAACCGGTACACTTTTGAAACTGGTTTTTTTGTCCTCACTGGGCTAAAGCCTGTTTTACATACCAAATTTCATCCAAATCGGACAATATGTCAAGAATAACGGTTTTTAACGGTCAGATTTTGAAACACTGCATGGAAGTGCCATTTGTGTGTGATAAACCTTTCTATATACAAATTTCATTAAAACCACCAATATATACAAAATACGGCAAAATAAACGGTTTAACGGTTATATAACCCCAAAATACACTTTTTGAAAAGGTATTTTAGTCCTCACTGGGCTAAAGTCTGTGTACATACCAAATTTCATCCAAATCGGACAATATGTCAAGAATAACGGTTTTTAACGGTCAGATTTTAAAACAATATATGGAAATGTCATTTGTGTGTGATAACCTTTCTATATACCTAATTTCATTAAATCCACCTTTTGTATAAGAAATAACGGGAGAATAACGGTTTTTACGGTTGTTTAATCCATTTTAGCATTACATCACTTACATATGGACAGAGGCTCCGATTTATCACAAAATCATCCAAACCATTATAAATTGGCCAAGTACTTTCTGAGATATTCCATAAAAAGAAAAACCGTTACAGGCCGTTACAACCATTAGTAACGGCTATAAAAGGGGCAAACTAAAAACATTCAGGGGATCATCCGTGACCCATAATGAAAATACCTGCTAATTTTAAAAAAGGTCGGCCAAGTTTCTTCCTAAGATATTTCATAAAGAAGAAAACCGTTACAGGCCGTTACCCGCCTTTTGTTTCGGTTATAACGGTAACTAAACATCGGGCATCATAATGAACATATCTACAAATTTTCAGGAAGATGGCCCTGTACTTTCTGAGATATTCCATAAAGAAGAAAACCCGTCACAGGCCGTGACGCCGTTAGTAACGGCTATAACGAGGTAAACTAAACATACGGCATCATCGTGACCCTAATGAACGTACCTGCCTCATTATTACAAAGATCGGCCAAGTACTTTCTGAGATTTTCTGTAAAGAAGAAAACCCGTTACATGCCGTTACAGCCGTTGTAACGGCTATAGCGGTAAACTAAAACATCGGGCATTTATCCGTGGCCCCTAATGAACATACCTACAAATTTTCAGAAAGATCGGCCAGTAGTTTTGTCTGGAGCGAGTGGAACACATTTTGACCACGGACACAGACGACAGACAGACACGCACGCACGCACGCACGCACGCACGCCGCACGCACGCACGCACGCACGCACGCCGCACGCAAACACACACAGAGGCATTCTTCGTTCCCCTTCTAAAGTACTCCCCGTTCTATAAGAACGGGAGTACAAAAACAAAGAGAAACTACTAGTTAGTTTATTCGATTTTGCGTGTGGAAGGATAACGGAATGAGTTTTTGCTTGCTCATTGCAGGTACCCTTTGACACACGCAATACATGATGATGCAAGAGTCCGACCATAAAATTATCGGGGGGGGGGGGGGGGGGGGGGGGGGGTACGCATAAGAGATGATTCTTGAATTTACGTGAGTAGGTTGACTGGAAACAGCAGTCGGTGAAAGAGAAGTTAACGAGAGAGAGAGAGAGAGAGAGAGAGAGAGAGAGAGAGAGAGAGAGAGGAGAGAGAGAGAGAGAGAGAGAGAGAGAGACAGAGAGACGGACAGACAGACAGACAGAGGGGAGAGAGACAGAGATAGACAGACAGACAGACAAATAACAGACAGACAAACAGACAGACAGATAGAGGGCAGACAGAAGACAGACGGAGACAGACAGACAGACAGACTGACAGACAGGCAGACAGACAGACAGACAGACAGACAGACAGACAGACAGACAGAGACAGACAGGACAGACAGACAGATAGACAGACAGACAGAGACAGAGACTAAACAGAGAGAGAGAGAGAGAGAAGAGAGAGAGAGCTGGAGAAGGAGAAGGGATTGGCAATCAACAGACGAAGCGCGCTTTGATCAGGAGGGCGAAGGGGGGGAATAAGCGCTTGCTAGCATTTTCTTTCACATTCAGCAATCAGATTGAAAAAGCTAGTGGTAAATGAAAGGGGACGAAAACGAGAGAGAGAGAGAGAGAGAGAGAGAGGAGGAGAGAGAGGAGTAGGAGAGGAGGAGAGAGAGGGGATGAGAGAGAGGAGGAGAAAAGGTCCGATCGACCAATACTATAGAAGTTCCAACGCGATCATAAACGAGAACAAATGAGGCCCATTCTTCTGAGTCAGATCCACACTCGCTTTGATTCTCAGGCCATGTGTCGTCTCAGGCTGCCCAAAGGGAAGTAAGTGTCTTCTTGTTTCTGGTTATCACAGACACATTACATAGACAGATAGCTGACCGAATAGACGGTCGTTTAAATGCGTTGAAAGCTGCGTAGGGAAGACACTGGAGAGAAAATAACTCTCTCTCTCTCTCTCTCTCTCTCTCTCTCTCTCTCTCTCTCTCTCTCTCACACACACACACACCACACACACACACACACACACACACACACACACACACACACTCGCGGATGCATACAGTCATGCACGCATATATCCACACAGGAAGCACGCACATACGCACGCACGCACGCACACACGCACGCACGCACGCACGCTCGCACACACGCACACACACCACACACCACACACACACACACACACACACACACACACACACACACACACACAGATTTTTATCACAGACGACGCGTTAACTCCACGCGCAGTTAGTTCAATTACGCATTATAAATAATTAAAACTTTATATAAAACATCATTAGTATTCTCATGTCAGGGTGTTCCATTTTGAATCAGTGAATTTATAGAAAGGGCTGTTCTTTATTTTGGATTGTTGCTGGTACGTGATTCGAATTCAATCAAATATGACTAGAATTTCAAAAACAACGCAAAATAGCAATTACTTGACGTCGCAGCTTTCAATCCAGAAAATTTCAGTCAGATGATTTATCAGATTTTGAATCAATTTAAAGTTCAATGCAGTCCCTGCATGCAGACACAGACAGACAGATTGATCGACCGACCCACACTCCTCTCTTTCTCTCTCTTGTTTTAATTGTAAAAATGTATTCTGCCTATGATTTTGTTCATGTACCCCTTCAAAATGGGCCCTGATCTTAATGAACAATAAATGACCATCCATCTGTCAATCCATTCATCCATCCATCTCTCTCCTCTCTGAAGTTTTATGATGATTCATTACAGTCTTGGTGGGGGGTGTCTAAATCAAGTTTGAAGGGAAAATGTCCCGATGGCAACTCTCTCTCTCCATATATATATATATATATATATATCCATGTGTCTGTGGAAAGCGTTTCGCTACCACCGTGGCATGAAGATCCACAGGACAAAGATGGGATGTGTGAAGACTCATCTGAATGAGCAGCAGCGCACTGCATCAGCAGATAAGACGTCGGAAGACCAAGGCCAGGATTTAAACCACAGTGCCCAGGACATCCACGCTGTTGGTTCGGATGAGGAATTTGCACAGGCCCTCAATGCAGGCGCCTGAAACTCAACCTGCCACGAGCAAACGAAACTGAAGATTGGGAGAAACTGGATGCAAAAATCGTCCAAAGACTCGATGCACTGATAGGGAAAGCACCCTGGAACACAAACTAGCCACATATGGGGACATTGTGTATGCCACATGTAGAGACGCCTATGGAGTAAAACTACCCAAAGAGAAAACCCAAAGAATCCAGACGCAAGAAAAGAGGACAAGATCAGGTCCAAAAGAACACCTCAGAGCATTGAAGACGCATGCCCGCTGAAAACAGCTGGAAAAACTGTGGGAGACTAAGATCAGAGTCCAAAAGAAACAAACCCTTCAGAAACAAGCAAAGACCCAATGGGACAAGGACTTCGATCATTTGGGCGCGCATTTGACCGAGGAGGGGATGGACTCCCCCGGCGTTTTTTGCACAACCTTGTTATTTCCATGAGGGAGGCGCTCCCCAAGCGTGCATCGGGGCAAATGGCGGACACACTCGGTTTAGAGCTCGCGGCCGGACATGTTTCGTCGGGGGGTGTACTTTTTGAAGGGCCCAGTGAAGTACCAGCTAATTTCGAGGGTTCGGCCCCTTTCTTGTCATGGGGGCAGACATTTTTTTTAAATTGAAAAAGGGGAATGGTAATAAAATTGCTTTTTTTTGTTTTTAAAATAATTCTTTTCTCCAAACGTTGTCTGGGTTTTTTGGGCCCAAGGGGTTTTGCTTTTTTAAATGTTGTTAGTATTATACAAAATTTCTTTAAAAAACCCCCTATATATAAGAAACCCCCCCCGGCAATAAAGGGTTTTTAAACATTTAAATAACCGATATTTACTTTTAAAAACCGGTTTTTAGTCCTCACGGGGGCTAAACCCCTTTTGTACATATCAATTTCATCCAAATTGGACAATATGTCAAAAATAACTTTTTTAACGGTAAAATTTTTGGGAAAAACACTATAAGAAGTGCCTTTTGGGGTGGGGGAAAACCCTTTTATATACCACATTTCATTTAAAATCCCCCTAAATAAAAGGGAAAAAAACCCGGCAGAAAAAAAGGGTTTTTTTAAAGGGTTGTTTAATCCTTTTTAAGCATTACATCAACTTTTGGACAGGGGGCCCGATTTGTCAAAAGATCCCCCCAAACCACTTTTTAAATTGGAAAATTTTTCTTTCGGAGTATTCCTTTAAAGGGAAAAAAAAAAACCGTTCGGGCCCTTTACACCCGTTGAAAACCGGTTTGTAAGGGTTTAAACAAAAACGAGGGGCCCATCACCCTTTTGACCTTAAAAAAACAAAACCTACTTTTTTTCAGAAATATCGACAACAGTGTTTTGTCTGGAAGCGGTGGAACCTTTTTAAACCAAAGGACACACAGGACAGACGACAGACGGGACAGCGGGACACACGACAGCTTTTTCTTCTTTCCCAAATTCTAAAGCACCCCCTGTTCTTTAAGAAGGGGGAGTACAGAAAAAAACAATAGCCCCAATTAAAAACCCCCAAATAATATTGAAAAATTGTATAATTATTTAAACTGTAAAAAGAAACCTGCAGATTTTAAATTTAAAAATCAGGAATACAAAAATTTCGCTTAGTAAAAAGTTTGAAGGAGGGAGAGAGAGAGGTGAGAGGGTGAGAGAGAGAGCAAAGGGGAGAGGAGGGAGGGGTGAGGGGGAGAGGGGAGAGGGGGGAGGAGAGAAGGGGAGATAATTTTTAGGGGTGTGAAAAATTGGGAAAAAACCGGGACTTTATGAACTTTTTAAACTATAACAAGAAGGAAGCATTTGAACGTACCACAGTTTTCCAAACCGTTCCAAAATGGGCCCAAATTGTTTTGGGTGAGTAAGAAATAAAGGCAAAACAACGGGTTTTTAACGGTTTTTTAAACCCGATGTCCCCATTTTTGGAAACTGGTATTTTTGTCCTCCGGGGGCAAAAACCCTGTTTACTCCCCAATTTCACCCCAATGGGAAACAATATCTAAGAAAAAGGGTTTTTTAAACGGCCCAATTTTAAAAACACGGAAATGGAAGTCCCCTTTTGTGTTGATACCCTTTCTATATAAAATTTGATTAAAAACCCCCCAATATATAAAAAATCGGCAAAAATAAGGGTTTTAAAAGGGTTTTTTAAAACCGGTACACTTTTAAAACCCTGGTTTTTTTGGCCTCACTGGGCTAAAGCCTGTTGACATACCAAATTTCACCCAAATCGGACAATTTTTTCCAAGAATAACGGTTTTTAACGGAAAAAGATTTTAAAAAACACTGCTGGAAGTGCCATTTGTGTGTGTAAACCTTTTATATACAAATTTCTTTAAAAAACCCCCCAATTTATACAAAATACGGCAAAAAAAACGGTTTAACGGTTAAAAAACCAATATACATTTTTTGGAAACCCGGTTTTTTTTGGTCCTCATGGGCTAAAGTCTGTTTTACTAAAAAATTTCACCCAAAAATCGGCAATATTTTAAAGAATAAGGGTTTTTTAACGGTCAGATTTTAAAACAATTTATGGAAATGTCTTTTGGTGTGGAAAACCCCTTTCTTATCCCAAATTTTCTTTAAAAAATCCCCCTTATGTAAAAGGGAAAAAACCCGGCAGAAAAAAGGGTTTTTTTTAACGGTTTTTTTAATCCATTTTGGGCATTCATCACTTACTTAGGGACGAGGCTCCGATTTACACAAGATTTTTCCAAAACCATTATAAATTGGCCAATTTACTTTCTGAGATATTCCATAAAAAAAAAAACCGTTACGGGGCCGTTACAAACTTTAAATAAGGGGCTAAAAAGGGGGCCCAAACAAAAAAATTTCAGGCATCATCCGTGACCCATAATGAAAATACCTGAAATTTTAAAAAAGGTGGGCCCAAATTTTCTTCCAAAAGTTTTTCCCAAAAAGAAAAAAAAACCGTTCCCAGGCCGTTCCCACCCCTTTATTTTCCGGTTAAAAACGGTAAAATAAACATCGGGCTTCATAATAAAACATATCTACAAATTTTTGGAAGCGGGCCCAAATTTTACTTTCGGGAGATATTCCATAAAAAAGAAAACCCGTCACGGGCCCGTGACACCCTTTTGAAAACGGCTTTAAACGAGGTAAACAAAAAATTAGGTTTCACCCGTGCCCCATAATGCCCTCCCCGTCATTATTACAAAGGGTTTGGGCCCCAATTTATTTTCTGAGATTTTCTGTAAAAAAGGAAAACCCCGTTTCCCATGCCGTTACGGGCCGTTTTAACGGCTAAGCGGTAAACTAAAAATCGGGCTTCATCCGGGGCCCCATAATGAACCCATACCTACAAATTTTGAAAGATCGGCCAGTAGTTTTGTCTGGAGCGAGTTGGAACCATTTTGACCCGGACCCCCGACGCCGGGGGACGGGACACGCACGCACGCACGCACGCCGCACGCCGACGCACGCACCCCACGCACGACGCCGCAGCAAACACACCAGAGCATTTTCGTTCCCATTCTAAAGTACCCCCTTTTCCCTATAAGAACGGGAGTCCCAAAAACAAAGAAAAAAAACTACTATTTTATTTTATTGGTTTTTTGCGGGGGAAAGGTTTAACGAAAAAGAGTTTTAGCTTGCTAAATTGCGGGTTCCATTTGACACACGCAATACATGATGATGCAAGAGTCCGCCAAAAAATTTAATCGGGGGGGGGGGGGGGGGGGGGGGGGGGTAGCTTTAAGGATGATTCTTGAATTTCCCTTTGAGTGGGTTTGGACGGGGAAACAGCAGTCGGTAAAAGAGAAGTTAACGAGAGAGAGAAGAGAGGGGGAAAACGGGAGGGGGAGAGAGAAAAGAGAGGAGAGAGGAAAAGAGAGAGAGAGAGAGGGGAAAGAAGGGGAAGACGGCCAGCCCGAAAAAGGGGGAAGAGGAAGAGTTAGACAGACGGCCCGGGACAAATAACAGAAGAAAAACCAGCCAGACAGTAGAGCCCGGAAGCCCAAAAGACAGGGAACGGAGACAGACAGAAACGGGAAACAGACTGACAGACGGGGGCAGAAAAGACAGACAGACAGACAAAACAGAAAAGGACAGACGACAGGATAGCCCAAGCAGACAGACAAAGATAAAACAGAAGAGACCAGAGAAAAAGAGGGGAGACCCGGGGGGAAGGGAGAAGGGGTTTGGAAAAGGAGAAGGGTTTGGAACCCAACGGGGGGGAACGAAGCCCCTTTGTGGGACCAAAGAATAACCCTTGAAAAATTTTTTAAAAAAAGGGCAACGGGGAAGGGAAAAAGCTAGGGAAAAGAAAGGGAAAAAAGGGGGGAGGGGAGAGATGAAGAAGAATGGGGAAAGGGGAAGAGAGAAAAGAGAGGAGAGAGAGGGGGAGAGAGAGAGAGAGAGGAGAGAGGGCCCGTTGGGGCCCCAATTTACTATAGAAGTTCCAACGCGTCAAAATCGAGAAAAAATTGAGGCCATTTTTTCTGAGTCAGACCCCACACTGCTTTGTTTCTCAGGCCATGTGTCGTCTCAGGCGCCCAAAGGGAAAAGAAATTTGTCTTCTTGTTTCTGGTTATCACAGACACTTACATAGACAGAAGCTGACCAAATAGACGGTTTTTTAAATGCGTTGAAAGCTGCGTGGGGGGGAAAGACACTGGAGAGAAAAAAACTCTCTCTCTCTCTCTCTCTCTTCTCTCTTTTCTTCTCTCTCTCTCTCTCACACACACCCCACCACACACACACACCACACAAACCCACCACCACACCCCACATCGGGGGTTTGCTTTACAGTCATGCACCCCAATATCCCCCACGGGAAAAGCAGGGCCCCCCATACGCACGCACGCCGCAAAACGCCGCACGCCGCACGCTCGCAAAACACGCACCCAAACCCACACACCCACAAACCCACACCCCCCAACACACAAAACACAAAACACACAGATTTTATCACAGACGAGCTTTAAAACTCCCCCCCCCCCGGCGTTCCCCCAGTTAGTTCAATTACGCTTTAAATTTAATTAAAAACTTTAAAAAAAAACTCATTTTTTTTTCATGTCGGGGGTTTTCCCATTTTGAATCAGTGAATTTATAAAAAGGGGCCCTGTTCTTTTTTTTGGATTGTTGTTTGGTACGTGATTCAAATTTAAATCAAATTGATTAAAATTTTAAAAAAAAACGAAAAAATTGCAATTATTTGGAGTCGCAGTTTTCAATCCAAAAAAATTTTAAAGCCCAGATGTTTTATCAGTTTTGAACCCTTTTTGTTCAAGTTTCCCTGCTTGCGGCCAAGACGGGAAGTTTGGATCGCCCAAACCCAACTCCCCCTTTTTCTTCTCTTTTTTTTTAATTGTAAAATGTTTTGCCTATGTTTTTTTTTTATGTCCCCCTTAAAAAATGGGCCTGACTTAATGAAAAAATAAATGCCACCCCATCTGTAAAATTCCTTTTCATCCCCCATCTCTCCCCCCTTTTTGAAGTTTTATTAAATTCTTTAAACGGTTTGGTGGGGGGTTTTCTAAATAAAGTTTAAAGGGAAAATGCCCCGATGGGCAATTTCTCTCTTCCATATATAAAATTATTATTATTATCTTTGTTTGGGGAAAAAGGGTTTCGTACCCCCCGTGGCATGAAGACCCCGGGACAAAGAGGGGGTTTTTGTGAAGACTTCTGAATGAGCAGCGGGCCAAATGCATCAGCAGAAAAAGACGTGGGGGGGGCCAAGGCCAGGTTTTAAAACCCCACAGTCCCCGGGGAATTTCCCCCGTTTGGTTGGAGGGAGGAATTTGAAAGGCCCTCAATGCAGGCGCTAAAAAACTAAACCCTGCCAGAGCAAACAAAACTAAAGGGATTGGGAGAAACTGGATGCAAATTGTCAAAAGACTCAAATGAAATGATAGGGAAAGCCCCCTGGAACCAAAAACTAGCCCCCACCCTGGGGCATTGTGAATCCCACATGTAGGGGACGCTAGGGGGGTTAAAATTTCCCAAAAGGAAAAACCCCCAAAGAAACCCGGACCCCAAAGAAAAGAGGACAAGTTTCAGAGCCCCAAAAGAAAAAACCCTCAAGAAAATATAAAAGGCCCGAAATGCCAGCTGAAAAAAAAGGTTGGAAAAACTGTGGGAAGCCCTGAAAGAAAAAACAAAAGCCCCCTAAAGCAAAGCGGAATTGCGGGAAGAGGGAAGAGCAAAAAAAAGGGAAGAAACAAAGCGTTCTTCAGGGACCCCTTCCTTTTTCCCGGGGAAACTGTTTGAGCGGGCCAAAATCTGGGCCAAAGTGTGGAAAAAGGAGTTCTTGAGCAGCTTTGGGGGGGAAAACATACTCTGATACAGAGCAATGCACCACCGACATTCGGGGTTGGTGGGGCCCAACCCAAACCCCTGGGGGAAACATTTCAAGGGGCAAGCCCCCAAAGTTGGGGGAAAATTCAAGAAAGTGGTCGACAAAGCGGGCCCAAATCTTCCCGGGGCCCCAAACGGAATCCCTTCCAGTTTTTACAAAAAATTGCCCCAAGGTGTGGAGGGGGCCCACAGGGTTTCGAGGGGCCTTGGAGAAACCAAAATTTCAGGGGCCAGTGGAGGGACGGCAGTTTTTTGTGTACTCCCCAACGAGAAAAACTCAAGTGACCCACCCAAGTTCGGGCCCAAATTATACTGAACGTCAAAGGGGAAATTTTTCTCTGTCATGCAGCAAGGTGCCCAAAAGTATGAGGGAAATCAAAGTCTTGGAGGGTGTCAGCCCAGAAAGGGGGCCATCCCGGCGTGGGGTGGTGGGAAACCCCGCCAAATGTTTGGGGACGAAACCCAAAAAACCCAAAAACAGAAAAGAGGCCCTGGAGGGGGGTGGTTTTTCTGGAAAAGGGCCTATGGTCTGTGTTTCATGAGTGATACATTTGGCTCTTGAGATGTCCCCTGTGCCTAAGAACTTTCCGGGACATGCTCAAAAAGTATTAATGGCTTTAATGCGGTTCTTCCCAAGGAGTACAAAACTGATTGGTAACTTGGGAAGGGGGCTTTGCAAGGGGGGCTGTGAAATTTTCCCCCGTACTGTTCTTGCTGGCAATGGAATATTTGAAAGCAGCAACAAACAACGCGGGGAACAAACAGACCTTGGGGTTTGGGTACAAGAAAGCCTCCTTTAAAGGGCCCTTATGGATGGGCACTACAGTGATTTTTTCCAGAGAAGACGGACACGTATGTGGGAGAGGCTGGACGACATAGTTGCCTCATCCAGAAAGGGGTTCAAGCCAAAAAAATCACGGAGTTTTCACTGAGGGGAAAAAGGGGAAAAAAGGGAAACTGTGGTCTTCAGTGTTGGCCAAACCCGGCCATTCCAACAGGTTTACAGAAGAACAGTCAAGAGCCCTTGGAAGATGGTATGATGTACGCTGAAAAAACAAAAAAGGCAAAAGAAAACCAAAACGATGGCGGAAAAAAGGCTTGGGGGACCATTGACCCGTGGGGTCCTGGGAAATACAAGGTCTGGTGTCTGCAGTTCAGCGGTACCCAAAATTATGGCCTTTATGATATACGACATCTGCCAGCAAAGGGAGGAATGGAAGCCAAAATAACAAGTTCAAAGGAAATGGTTGGGTCCAGGGTTGGGCTGACATCCCCGTGTAAATGCACAAGCAAAGTCAAACTACCCCCGAAAAATCCTGGAGGGGGTACAAAGCAGGGAAGATCAGACTTCAAAGCATTTTGGAGGACTCAGGAGGGCAAGGTGGGGGAAAACCAAACAAGCCCCCGTGAAGGGCAGCCAAAAAAATGGAAAGTTCAAGAGGCGATGGATTCTGCAAAAGAAAGTTTTAAGATAGAGAAAAAAAACAGGGAAACCCCAAGACCCAAGCCAAGGGCTGGGGGGTGACCAAAAAAGAAGGTGGTCAAAGGGCCAAAAGGAAAAAACAAAAAAGGGCATGATTATTCAGGAAAATGAAAAAAAGAAGAAGACCAAAAAAAAGGGTCCAAAAAAACGTCCGCAGAGCCCGAAGGGGAATTTGGAAAAACGTGGGAGAATTATCCCCCGAAGTCTAACTTGGAATGCTCTTAGGACATGGCCCCTTAGGGCAGCTTCATTTCAGCTGCTTTGGCCCTTTTGCCCCCAAATGCAAAAAGGTGAAGTGGGGGGGAAAAAAAAGGGATCCCGGATGCCCCTTTTTGCCCGAAAAGGCAAACAGTGGAGATGTTTAAGTCATGTAAAGTAGCCCGGCTCAAAGGAAAAAGGGACAATGGAGGAAAAACCCAAAGGGGTCAAAAAAAGGTTGTAAAGTAGTTGGGCTAGGGACCCAAAACCACAAAAGGGGCATCAGGACTCAAAGCACCCCCAAAAATTCTTCACGGAAAGGGGGAGCAAATCATGGCCAAAAAAACAAAAAGTGCCCCTCGAAACATTTCAGGCAGAGTCTGCTGGGTGGGGGCAGATGACTGGGGTGCATGAGACCCCCAGAATGGAAGAGTACCCCCCGACATCGCAAAAAAAAGTTTGGGATGAGAAAAATACATAGTAGTTTCCCCTTAAATCAACCCAAAAGTGTCCCTGATCGAGCACGGTGCCATATTTAGAAAAGAATGGAGGCAGCTCAAATCTACAAAAAATGAAAAGTTGCTTTAAATTTGGAAACAGCTGAGGAGAGAAGGCTTCAGGTCAAAATCCCCACGCAGAAATTGGGGGCTAGGGGTTTGTAGGGGGGGCGTTGCATAAGCCTCATGAAAAAAATCTCAGTTGAGGGAAGGAAAAAAAACCCGGGCCCCGAAAAGCCCAAAGGCAGAAACGGCCGAGAGGTGGTTTAAGTGGAAATTTGGGCAAGGCGGGAAAAAAAAGTGAACTTCATAAGGGTTAATTTTCCCTTTTTAAAAATCAGGTTTTCCCCGTGGCCAGTGGTTAAAGACGAGTCATTAAAAGGTAGAAAAAGAGCATGTCCCGAGGGTCATGGGGTTTGAATCCCAGCCTGGCTCGTTCCCCAAAATGGGGGGAAAAAAAAAAAAGGGGGGACAGAGGGGGAAACCCGGAAATCCTGAACGGGTTGTGGCCCCCCCCTAGAGGTAGGAAAATTAAGGGGCCCAAACACTTGCTTGAAGGGGGGTTCTTTGAGGACTTTTTTGCTGCCCCGCTCTCCACGAGTTTCTTTCTTTCAAAATTTTATATATTTAAAATTTTTAAAATTTTTTAAATATATTTATAGGTTTTAAAAATGATTAAAAAAACCCCAAAAGATTTTTTTGAGTGCTCAACCCTTGGGGGCCCATTTGTTAAAAAAAGGTACTTTAAAAAGGGGAAATTTGAAAATTTTTTTCTAGCGGCGTTTTCGCCCCCTTTGAAACAAATTTGGCGTTTTTTCTTTTTAGTACCTTATTTTAATATTTATATTTCCCGTTTAAAATAGGGGTTTTTAAAAAAGGAAAGTTAAAAAAATACAAAATTGTTTTAAGCTAAAACGCTTTCCTCGGGTTAAATTTTTGGGGACGCCACCGGGGGTTTTTTTACCTTTGGTGTGTGGGGGGTGTGACTTGTGTGTGTTTCCCCGTGGCCGCCGGGTTTTTTTTTTTGGGGGCGCGTTTAGGGGGGGGGCGTGCCACGGGGTGGTGATTTACAAAGATTTCCCTTTTGCCCGCAAAAGGGTTTTTCATTTCTACTTTAGAGTTCAGGGATGCTAGGTGGGGTTTTCATAATATCAGCCATTTTTTTGTAGTACATAAGTTGCTTTTTTTTGAAAAGTTTTTGTATGGTTGCTCTTTTTTTTAATTTTCCTTTATATGTTGGGCTATTTTCTTATTTTTTTGTTCCAAAAATATTTTTAATTCTGTTTGGTTTTTATATTTTTCTATTTGAAAGATGTTTATGGGTTTTATATCTGGTTTTAAAAGGGTTTTTCCTGATCCCCAAAGTATGGTTTTTTTATACTGTTTTTTGGTTTCCGTAGCTTGGTACACAATGTTGTTGTGGAATTTATTGTTGAGGGCACTGGTCTTTTTTTGGAAAAATTTCAAGATATTTCCTTTTATCACCTCTTTAGTTGGGGTTTTTGGGTTTTTGGGTTTTTTTGGAAAAATCAATTATATTTTTAAGGTTGGGCATACCGGGTAGTTTGCTTGACGGTATTTTTTTTGAAAATTTTAGAAATACCTGTTTTTTTGGGGAAAGGTTTTTTTAAGGATTTGGGAATTCTTTTTCTACGTTAGTTTTTGTTCTTCCCCTTTATATGGGGGATTAACCATATTTAAATTTTTCTTTTCCCGTTTTTTGTTGCTGTTCATGTTTTTATTGGGTTTTATTGAAAATTTTTGTTGTAAGCCACTTTTTTTTAGCGGCCCCTTGGTTTTTCAGCTGCTGCATGTTAAAATTTTCTCTCTTGCTGCAGTTTAGATAATCTTTTGTTTATACCATTAGGTATGGTTTTTAAGATGGGGGGTGGAAAGGTTATATTGATGTTTCATGCAGGTGTGTCATTTGGCTTTTTATTATCTTTGGGGGGTAGGGATGATCCTTTTAAAGGGTTTAAAGGGTTTTGTCTAAAAATTTTCTGTTTTTTTTTTTGGGGTTTTAAATTTGATTTTTTGGGTTTTGGCTTTGGAAAAAAAATTTTAAAAATTTTTTTTTCTTTTTTTTTTAATGGTTTTTGGTTTATTGGGTTTTAAAGTGGGGAAGACCGGGACTCTGTTTTAAGCCCAAACCCGTTTACCAAGTATTTTTGTTATGAGAAAAAGAAAAGGCCAAAAATTCCCCAAAAGTTTTAGTCCAAACATTAAAGGGGTCCCCTTGTGGGCAAACGAATTGGTTTGGGAAATTTTTTGCGGGTTTTTTTTTTTTTTTCCAAGTTTTACTGTTGCTATGGGAAAAGTTTTCTTTGTGTGGGGGAATGGAAATTTTCCCTCTCAGAATTGTTTTTTGGGATAATTTTTTGGCGAATCTTTGTGCTTTAGTGAGTAAATTTTCCCCATCAATGGAAGGGGAGAAGTTTCCCCTATGTCAAAAATAATGAAAAACGTATTTTTCTGTTTTGTTCAGTTCTTTAAAACCATTGGTTTAAATTCGTTAAAAAAAATTTTTCCAAAAGGGTTTATTTTTGTGCCCCCGATGGATTTAGATGATAGGGGTAGAAACAACAGCAATAAAAGAAAACCTTTTTTAACCCTTTAAAAACCCAAAAAAAAACTTTTCAAAAACCCCACTTGTGGGTGTTAAAAAACCCCTCCCAAAAAATGGGAATTTGGCAAATTAGTTTAAAAAAATCTGGAAAAAAGAATAGAGGACTAAAAACAAAAATGAATACAATCTTGGAAAAAAAGTTTTCGAAGTTATCCCAAAGGGTTTTAAAAAAATGAACAAAAAAGAAAAATTTCAGTGTTCATTTCTTTTTTAAAAGTGGATTTACCCTTTTATTGATGGGAATTATCACTAAAGACAAGTTTCCCCCAACAAAAATACAAATTAAACGATTTGAGTGGAAAACATTCTCCCCACTTTTAAAAAAACTCTTCTCCAAGCAACAGTGAAATTGGAAAAAAAAATAAACAGCACAAATTCCCCCTTCGTGGCACGATGGGATCTTATGTGGGGCTGAAAAAGGTGAATTGTTGGACTTTCTGTTGTCTAATTTTACAGAAAAATTGGTAAAAAGGTTGGTTTTTAAAGGAAAGCGGTTTGCCCCGTTAAACAATAAACCAAAACCATTGAAAACAAGAAAAAAAAAACTTTGTAAAATTTTTTCCCAAAAACCCAAAAATAAAAATCACAGTAGAAACCAACAAAAAAAAAAAGTAAATTTTTTAAAACATAAAAATTTTGACCCTTTGGGGTCTTTCATACAAACCCTATATAAAAAACCTAATGCACACCCCTTATGTAGCATCAATAGTAACCATCCCCCCTCCCTCTTAAAAACCATACCTAATGGTTTTTAAAAAAAAGATTATTAAAAATGTCATGAATGAGAAAAGGATTTAAAAGTTTTCGCGCTGAATAACCCAAAGGCGCTTTAAAAAATGGTTTCAATACCCAAAATTTCAAAACAAACCCCGATAAAAACTGAACAGAAAGGAAAAAAAAAAGGAAAAAAAAAAATTATTTTGGTTAATCCCCCTATGATTGGAAAAAAACAAAAAAAATAACGTAGGAAAAGAATTTTCCCCAGAATCCTTTAAACCCTCATTCCCCAAAAAAACATGTATTAAACTAAATATTTTAAAATAAAAACCCTCAAGCTATTTATACTCGTGTATGCCCAACCCTTTAAAAATATAAATTTATTTTCCCAATTTAAAACCCAAAAAAAAAAAACTTAAAAAGGGG
>JAFLJL010008510.1:11389-23672 GCA_018398815.1 Conus ventricosus
TGAGTATGACTCAGTAAAGAAAGAAGGGTGGTCATTGGGTGAAAGTGACCACTGAGTGATAGTTTAACAAGGGTTGGTAAGGTGCTGGTCATGTGTTTTGAACACTGAGTATGCACTCACTAGGAGGAAGGAGGAAAGAATCAGTTTTCGCCCAGCAGATGGCCTAGAGACTCGAACATGTCAGGACGTTGGTCATCTCTGCTGACCAGTCATTACCAGAAATTCAACCTTAGCTTCACATTTTACTCTTCACCACTTCACATTTCAACCCGTGGGGGTGGTTGAAAGATGCGCCCATGTGTGGGGAACACAACGGTAGCAGCCCTGATTTAAGGACTCCAGGGAGAGGAGTCGGTAAACTCGTAAATCTTCCAGGGGTCAGCGTGTATGTCGAGGGAGAGGTTCGGGAAATCGTCAACTTCTCAGGGACGGGAAGGCGGAGGAAGAGAAGTTGGAAATTACTATCTCCAGTGAAGGGAGGAAGTTTAAAGTGTGATACAGATGTCTGTGAGAGACAGGGAAAAGCACGTCCAATATGATGTATTGGTTTGTTGCAGGCGTGGCAATCACAGTGAGTACTGGAATTATTTTTTCCAGGTCTGGATTTTGTGGGCCAATGTTGTGTGAAGGGCCGATTTGACTTTATGAAGTCTTGCGTGGAGCTTTAGTTGCCTCTCAGTGGAAAGAGAGGCTACATGTATAAATCCGTTTATAAATTGTTTTGATTTGATTTAGTAAAGTGTTTTTTCCCTGAAGGAGGTGGGGGAGAGAAAAACATTCGGTAGTGAGCCTTTTGTGATTGGAAAGATTGCGTACGGGGGGGCGTTTGCGTTTGGAGTAATTGCTGTTTGATGCTGAGGCGGGCAAATGTGACAGTGTGACAGTGGTGACCCGTCATAGGCCAGACTAGGCTCGCCATAGGCTGCAGTTTGTTTCCCCTGGAATAAAAGAAGATATATTTTACATTAAAAGAAAAAGATTTTGATTTGTACAATCAATACGGTTTGAGGGACGATTGGATAAAATAAGATTTGATTTGTTCCATAAAGGGGTTGGTGGGTTGGTTAATTAAAGTTTTTAGTGGATGTTGACTGTACACAGCAAGGGGTTGAGGGGAAAGGAATAAAAAAAAGAAAGACAGAAATTAGTGATATATTTATTGGTTTTAATATTGCATTTTGTTGTTTTTTTCTATTTCCTATGTGTGTTTCGGTGTGTTTTTTTGACATTTCTTTTGGTTGCTCTACTCAGTTAAGGGGTTTTTTTTTTTGGTAGGATTTCTTTTTGACCCTCCCAACCATAGGAAAACGTTGCATAAACTCATCTTGCTCGTGCCTAGGGCAGCAAGGGGGTAGGGAACGTTGTGGAGTCGCTGTCCTTCCCTAGAGTATTTGAGTTTGTTTTGTCCCACTTACCCAGGGTATGATAGCAAAAACATCTTCTGCGTTTAGCAGGGGGGTCATCGGAGTTGGGGAGTCAGTAGTTCTTCACTTCTCGTAAGTATCTATGTATTTCACTTTCACTATTGTTTCATTTTGATTTTTCCCTTGCCCCTCAGAGTGTGGGAATGGGACTTCTCACTCCGTACGCATATAGTGTAGGTGGTGGAGTTGATTTACGCTCAAAACACAATAAACAATACTTTTTATTTTGATTATTTTTTTTTTCTGTGTGTGGTGCGAGATTTTTTCCTTGAGTTTGGGTGAATGTGGCATTTTTTTTATTGATTGTTTAGCATTTTGGCATTATTACTGTTGTGTTGTGTATATTGTGTGTGATTTTGTTTTTTCCCGTCTCCAGTTTCAAGGGAGACGTGACCACTAGGGTGTGTCTGAGGGCTCCTTACTTTGCTTTCTTGATTTCGTCTCACTGATCCGGTCCTGGTGTTATCCATTTCATTTCCTTTTCACCCCCTATTTCAAAACCTCTTATACTTCTCCTCCAATTTGCTTCTATCTAGTTTTCTTTTCAACATTTTCATCTTTTAGGTGGACTTTCCGATTGTTTGTGTTTTTCCCTCTTTTTTAATTGTTTTTTGTGCTATCATTGTTTTGTTAATTTATATTCATTTATCGTTATAAGGCGATACATTTGTTTTGTAAATTCTTTTTGAAATTAAGTAAGAAAGTAAGACTGAAAACATGAAACATTTAAGAACTTTGTCTTTTTAAAGAATTTATTTTCAGAAAAATTTATTTGTGTTTTTTTTCCTTTCCTAGGAAAAACTGATTAGCATTGAACTTATTTTTTTTTTAAATTCCAAATTGATACTGTTTTATGGGATAAATACATTCCTTGTGTTTCATATCTACATTGTTTTTAGTAAGACTTTTATGTTTATTTCAGGTAATTGAATTCTTTATTGTGTATATACTATAATTACGTTTTTATGAAAACATAAAACATTTCATCGTATTATCGCCTTATTTTTATTCATTTTTTGATATTGTGTTGTGTTAAATTCTGTTGAGGTTCTTTATGGAAGATTTTGATAATTATGTTCAACATGCGAGCGCTTGGGTTTTGTCTGGAGAAAAATTACCAACTATGGTGCAACAAGCATAGATTGGGCAGACAGGCTAAGAGAGTAGGAGATGGAAATTCAAAGGAACTAGAAAGTTGAAGTAAGGAAACTAGAAAGTGATGAGAAAGAAGGGATTACAGAGGGAAGATGAAGTTGAAGAAAAAAGACTACAGAGGGAAGCTAAATATGAAGAAAAAAAAACTACAGAGGGGAAGCTGAAGTTGAAGAAAAAAAACATACAGAGGGAAGTGAAGTTGAAAAGTAAAAAAAACTACAGTGGGAAGCTGAGGAAAAAGATATTAAAGAGGGAAGCTGAAGCTGGAAGAACGGCAATTTAAGTGTGGCAGTTAGAACTAGGAGACTGATCTGATATTTAAAAGGAATAAAGGCATCAAGAGAACCTCCACCAGTTCACCTTCGGTTCCAGCTGGCCGCGCCTCAACCAAAAGCGGCATATATTCCATAGTTTCCGCCTTCGAGGAAAAAAGAAAAACGGATGACCATTGATAGTTTTCTTTTCACGTTTTGAAAGTCTCGAAACGTCTTGTGGTTAGCCAATGGAGAAGTGGACAATTGTTATATTGCGCTAGGTGTTAAGGGTAGCGCTTTGAGCCTGTACCACACACTCGCGGCGAAACAAAATTTAACTTGGGATCAGTGGAAAGTAGAACTCATCAAGAAATTTCCAATGTGATGCTGTTCGTTTTCAAGAACGTTTCGTTCTGTGCGCCCTGACAAAGGAGAATCGTTTCCGTCGTTTCAAATTCGTTATGAGTCATTGTTTTGTTAGATGGTTCGATTTATCAAAGACGAACAAAACTTTTCTATCACTGCGAGATCTCCTTTTAGAGATACAACTTTTCCAGAGCTGTGAGGCAAAGATCTGGCCACTTTATTAAAGAAAGGCAATTTGATAAAACGTTGAGGAAATGTGTCAAGATGGGATGATCATATTGTATCGATCACCCTGATAAGGGAGTGGCTTGGAATGGAGAATTTATTATCTTTTGAGTATCACTTGCGTCATCTTGTACTTATCCCATTGGGAAAGGGATGTAAAGGAATGGATATGTGGGTACATTTTCTGAGTCCTCAAGGATATTCTTATTCCTAGGGAACGGGACCAGGGATCTTTACGCGGTTTCGATGTGAATTTCGTCAGTACCAGTACTCACCGCCGGAAAGAACCCTTTATTATCAGCAACGTTGCCGAGGTCGTGGACAAACGCCACCACGTAGACCTTTTGGGCCAGTTAGTGGACAGAAAAAGAAGTTCAGCAAAATCAGTCAGCTGCCGATTCAGACAATGAGATGTTTCTATTGAGATTGAAAGTTCCATTTGATATAAGGAATTGCCTTTCAAACTAATGATTACAAAAACCGCATTAGTCTCCACTGATTGTGATGAAGGCCTTGTTTTGGCAACCTCATCAAGACTCGTGATGGATTGGTGTTAGAAACGGAAAAGCCATCAAAATGGATTGACAGGTTCGGTTTTGCGAGACATGGTGTGCTCCACTGCTGGTGTAACGATAATTTTCGTGCTTCAAAAACCAGTATCTAAACACCTGTCCAAAGTGTATGGTCGTTTTGAGGCAAGATTGAAACGTTTCCTGGCGAAAATTTCAGTTAGATACACCGTACTACTCCTGGATTTCTCATCGCCTGTGTTATTGATAACCCAGTCATGCGGAGTGATCTTGGGCAAATTTTGGTCCAGGTGTCGCTAACAGTACTTGGTGGTGTGCGAGGTCGTTTTGTCCTTGTCTTGAGAGTACCCAGAGAAGACATCATAGAGCAGGGATAGGCTACGAAAGCGCTCATAAATGGTCTCAAAACCTGGATGAACTCCAGATTTCCCCAGATGATCTATAAAAGAAATGAAGGGTAAAGACGAGACGCTGACGACAATACTTACTGCTGAATAAACAGACTGTCAACTGACTTACCAAAGGAAAAACCAAAACCGTACATAATGGATTCTGTCATTTCTTACTGGTGGGTTCTGGACGGGACAACAATCAAGTTGTCGTTACCAAAGCCACTTAGAGAGCAGTACTACACACTGGTCATGATGCATTGTGCGCTGGTCACTGCGGAATCAATAGAACATATAGAGAGTTCTTGATCTTTTTATTGGCAGGTGGTCACAAAGGAAGTTACAAGAATACTGAGCTCATGTGCATCTGACCAAAAGACATCTCAGAAAGGTCGCGTCCATTGTGCACCTTTGCACAAAATGCCTCTCATTTCCGTCCCATTTCGGAAGGTGGATTTTGATTCTTGTTGGGCCTTTACCACGTCTTCTTAGGGATATCGCTATATACTTAACTTTGGTGGATACAGCGACAAGGTATCCAGAAGCGATCCACTTGAAGAAAATTGTACAGTGTCTGTCGCTGAAAAGCCTCGTACTTGACGATTTTTTCCAGAGTGGGTTTCCAGAAGAAATTCTCTGGATTGTGGAAACGCAATTCAGTTCCGGATTCATGAGGAGAAAATTTACAGACTGTTGTACAATCCTATTCCCTTTTCACCAACGCAATTTCATCACCATCGAATGGCATGGTTGAAGTTTCAATGGACCGTTATTAAAGTCACATGTTGAGAAAGGTTGAAAGGCAGCGAACCCCATGAATGGGAACGTTTCATACCGGCTTTGCTTTTGCTTACAGGGAAAATGACAGAACGTAAACTCTGGGTTCTTAACCATTTGAGCTTCTTTTCGGTCATCTCACAAGGGGTCATTTGGATCTACTGATGGAAAACAATGGACGGAAAATGACGGTATCCATGACAGTAAAACTGTTTACAATACGTTTATGAATGCATAATACGTTTGAAGGATGCTTGTGAGCTTTGCTCTGACAGTCAGCTGATAGAAAAACAGATGTGTACAGGTCTTTGCAGACAGTAAATGCAAAGGCACAGTTCACTTCATTGAGGGGTTAAAGTTCATTGATACTACTCTATGATGTACTTAACAAGCCTTCGTGTTTTCATGTGGAAGGGTCATTTTGCAGGTGGATCGAAAAAACTCTTGCCAGTTAATTATAAGATAAAATTTGGGCAAACTCTGAGTAGGTATTCAATGTGTACATGTTGTAGGAAGATGTTGAACGTGCAAATGTTGACCATCAACCAGGTCAGTTGAGTGAGATATGTACTGTAGTCAGAAACTGGTGGTCAAACTTGGACATAATTATCATGTGATGAATTTGTACCCAATGTAACGTACAGGACAGATCAAAGGTTGTGAAATCTGAAAATGTATGAGGTGTTAAAACATTAACAGTGCTGATTGTTGTTGTACCCCTGCCTATCCTGTATGTGAAAGGTTGAAAACTATGATGTATGTGTTTTTGTCGAATGATTTGTCTGCCAAGTAATCAAGAACAGCTCTATAGAAATTTTGAAAGATCTTTAGGGATGTGTTGACAGATTACACCCCAGTACAGTGACTGGTTTCTGAACACCCATAGTATTCAGTTATCTACTGAAATTCCAGTGAGCACCGGACCATACCCCATTCCGTTTTGCAATAAGAGGTTGTCGAGAGAGATATCAAGTGATGACGGGATTTTTTAAAGGTCATAGAACCTTTACGTCTCCGTACAGCCTCAACCAGTTGTATTGGTGGACAAACCTGTTGGATCGAGTGGCGTTTATGCATCGATTACAGAAAAGTAATAAGGATCACTGTGTTCGTTGCCGAAGCATATCCCAGACTTTGAGAACCTTCTTTGTCAGCTATCAGAGGGAAATTATTGTGTGCAAAGTGCTCGACTTGAACTAAAGGATACTGGCAGATTCCATTGGATGTAAGTGACAAGGAAAAGACGCATTTCAAACACCTTTTGGTTCTTTTCCAATGGACGAAAATGCCAATTCGGTTTGCAACATGCCACAGCTTATTTTGCTTAGAATTATGCGAGCACTGATACTCAATGAATGTGGTTGCTGTCAGTTTTTTTGACGATATTTTGTTGGCTGCAAAGTCATGGAGTGACCTCATTTCTAACTTGCGAGCAAGTTTTTTACAGTATCAGAAGTTTGGGTTTGACTGCGAGGGGACCATCCATAAATTTCGTTGCAGTTCAACCTTTCTCGGGTTTTTGGGTCCACAATATTTTCAGTGGGGTAAAATGATGCAGAGGGATAGAAAAGTGGAAAAAGCGTTTATCTTTACTTAAACCCCTTACCAAAGAAAAACATTCAGGTCAATAATCGATTGTTGTCTTAATATTGACGATATGTACCCCTCTTTGTGTCCCTGAAGGCCTTTGACTGAACTGACCGAAAGGTCGGCGAAGAAACAAAAGTATCTGCGTGTGGTCTGTTTGTGTTCCAGAAGGAGATTCTTTGGAGTGTGTTCAGAACACCCTCAATTATTTCTGTTCTGTTGTTACCTCCCTCTCAGAAGACTTTATTTGAGGAACCGATGCCAGTTCCAAGGACTTGGGGAGCGGTTCTGTTGCTGGATTAAAGTGCTTTGTTAAATCCCGTTGCAATACGCCTGTAAGATAGTATCCAAAGACACAGGAGATATACTACTCTTTTGAGTAGAGAGGTGCTTGGCGATTGTATGGGCACTGGTGTGAAGTTCGCCAGGTTCTTGACTGGAAGATAGTTTTCAGGTTACAGACTGACTCTGGCATTGATCTTTATTGCAATCGTCAAAAATCTAATTAACAGCAGTTTGTTAAGGTTGGTCTTTGCATTGCAGGAATGCCAATTGACCATTGAACCAGTGACTGGAACACCAAAATGTCATAGCGGATTTATTGTCACGTGTATGTATATTCTTGGACACAAACGTAACTATCTTCAAGAGAAAGATCTATTCATGTTTTTTGTCTTTCTTTTTGATTGTGGTGTGCTTGACATTTGACAGGGCATTGTATGCTACTGTCTATTTATATCAAGTGGTATTTATGCTTATTTGCTTGTTGAGTGACTATTTGTTGTACAAGCAAAACCTAATTGATGTTGATGTATTACATATCTTTTCTATGATTTATTCTTTCGTAAACTTTTGATAAATCATCATGTACTATTTTAATGTATCTAACTTGATTGTGAAGATGAAATATATATGTATGTGTGATGAGCAATTACTCTTTAGAAATGTATTTTAACACATGTTTTGATTGCTGCAATGAGACATAAACTTTGGTTTTCATTTGTCACTGTCTGCAATGGAAAAGCATGCTGACTTTTCAATGGGAAATATAATATGTTTATCTATGTTTATTTTGTTTACATGTCTATTGAGAAACATTAACTCCTTGGATATATTCTCAATTTTCCTTGGAGGGTTTTGATACTTATGATGTGGAGACAAAGACCAAGGGAAAATTATGTGCCTTCCACATATTAATATGATGAAGACACTGTTGTACTTTGAATTGTTAATATCCCTAATGTTTTATCCATGTAATTTGTGAAATGTATTTTGTGAGATGTTTGGGTGATAATTTTGAATTTCGTTTTTTTTTTTTGAAAGACTGAAAGTTTGAAATATGCTATTTTATGGTGGATAATGATGAATTGATTACTATCGTTGATTATTAATTTGATATCTTGTGTGTATGGTTTACCTCTTTTGAGACTTCATGGAAGAAGATTTGTGTTTTAAGTGATAGTTTGTATACCTTTAAAAAAATTTTCTGGAGGAGGGAAAAATTTTTTCAACCACAGCTGGAGGGGGGGTGTCATGTGACGTAGCCTCAATCTAGGACATGTGACGCTCTACATAAATGTAGTTAGTTAATATGATCATTTCCCCATGCCACTACTAAAAAGGAAGGATATTCATGTGGCTTGACTAGTGTGCGGGCGTCCCCAAATAATTGTGAGTATGTACTCAGTATAAGTAAGTAGGGTGGTCTTTGGGTGATATTTGACCTCTGTGGATAGGTTTAACAAGGGTTGGAAGGTAGCTGGTCATGGGTTTTGAACCTGAGTATGACCAACTCATAGGTGGATGGAGGAAAGAATCAGTTTTAGCCCAGCGATGGCCTAGAGAACACGAACCTCGTCAGGACGTTGGTCCTCTCTGTGATCTGTCATTACCAGCCCTTCACCTTAGCCTTCACATTGTAGACTCTTCAACCCTTCACCTTTCAATCCCGTGAGGTGGTGGAAGATGGCAATGGTGTGGGGAAAAACACACCGGTAGGGCTGCCAGGAATTAGGAACTCCAGGGAGAGGGGAGTCGGAACTCGTAATCTTCCAGGTTCAGGAGATGTCGAGGGAGAGGATGTCGGAACTCGTCACTTCTCCAGGGACAGGTGAAGGCGAGGGAAGAGGAGTTGGAAATCATATCTCCAGTGACGGGGGAAGTTTTATTAGGGGTGATTCTGATGTCTGTGAGAGACAGGAAAGCACGAGTGTGACAATTTGGAAGCTTGGTTTGATGCTGGCGTGGCATCAGTGAGGTACTGGAATTATTTATTTCCTGGTCTGGATTTTGTGGGCCAAATGTTGTAGTTGTAGGCACGTGACTTTATGAGTCTTGGCGTGAGTTAGTTGGAAACTAGTGGAATCAGAGCTCATGTATTAAAATCGTGATAAAAATTGTTTGATGTGATTTTGTAAAGTGTTTTTCATGAAGGAGAGGGGGGAGAAGAATAACATTCGGTTTAGTGAAGCCTTTTGGTTGATTGGAAAGATTGCGTATGAGTTTGGAAGTTAATGTGTCATGAATGCCTCGTGCGGGCAAAAGTGACAGTGTGACAGAGAGAGAGAGGAGAGTTGAGTGAGAGAGAGAGAAGTACAGGAGAGTGAGAGAGCCGGAGCGATGTCGAGGGAGGAGAGAGAGAGAGAGATGAGAGAGATGAGAGAGAGATGGAGACCTGTGAGTGTGAGTGAGAATGTGTTGCGAAGATAGGACAGAAGGAAGCGAAAAATAGAAATCCACAACACACTACAACACCACACTCACACCACACACACACACACAAACAGTGAAGAGAGAGACAGAGACACAGAGAGAGAGAAAGAGAGAGAGTGAGAGAGAGAGACGAGAGATGATACGAGATTAGAGAGAGAGAGAGAGAGAGAGAGAATGTGTTGCGCGAAAGATAGGACAGAAGGAAGGGGAAAAATAGGAAATCCACACCGCAGCCAAGCACACACACTCACACCCTCACACACACACACACACACAAACACAACACACCACACACACAGAGAGAGAGTGAGAGAGAGAGGAGAGAACGAGAGAGAGAGAGACACACCACACACTCACACAACACACAAACACACACCACACACACACAACAGAGAGGGAGAGAGAGAGAAAGAGTGGAGGAGTGCTGAAGTGAGAGAGATGAGAGAAGATGAGAGAGAGAGATTGTTTTGCGAAAGATTAGGACAGAAGGACGGGGAAAAATAAAAATCCACAGAGAGAGAGGTTAGAGAGAGAGAGGGCAGAGATGAGAAAGAGAGAGAGAGAGAGAGCGAATGTGTGCGAAAGATAAGACAGAAGGAAGGGGGTATAATAAAAAATCCATCAGACGAGAGGAGATGAGAGATGAGAAGAGAGAGCGTTGCGAAGACGAGGAACAGAGGGAGTAGAGAAACTAAAATGCTCCCCCTTATTATCCACTTGTCAAATGGGTTGAAGGAAAAGATAAACGGTAGCAGGCTCTGACACACACACTCAAGCGTTAGCAAGCCCGCTTGCACGTTGGCACTCACTCACACACACACAACACACACACACAACACACCACACACACACACACACACACACACACACATACACACACACACACACAAACACACACCACACACACACACACACACACACACACACACACTACACACGTGCGCTCGCGCAGGCACACACATACAAACACCAGTGCGCGCACACGCAAACGCACGCCCACACACATGTAGCAGAACATACGCACACACTTGTACAGGTATGCACGAACGCACAAACACATACGCCTACGCGTTCACACACACGCACGCACGCACGCACGCACGCACGCACGCACGCACGCACGCACGACTCACACACACACACACACACACACACACACTCACTCACTTACTCACTCACTCACTCACTCACTCGCGCACGCACGCACACACACACAACACACACACACACACACACACACACACACACACACCACACACACACACTCACTCACTTACTCACACACACAAACACACTCACAACACACACACACACACACACACACACACCACACACACACACACACACACACACACACACACACACTCGCGTGCGCACATACTCTCGCACACACGCACATAACATGATTTATGCATGCACATGCACAGTCATGTCTGCTCAAAACACACGCGCGAGTACGCTGCTGTCTGTCTGTCCTGTCTTCTCCCCTCTCCTCTCTCTCTCTCTCTCTCTCTCCTCTCTCTCCTCTTTTCTCTCTCTCTCCCCTCCACAAACACACACACACACACACACACACACACACACACACACACACACACCACGCCACACACGCGCGCGGGCGCGCATTTAAACACGTCAGTTCCACATGTGCTGGAGAGAAAGTGATTTTATTCTCTTCTGAATAAAAAATCTGACAGAAATTCCATATGGACTGGACTTAAGAAGAAGATGAAGAATGAGGAGAAGAGGAAGAAGGAGGAGAGAAGAAGAAGGAGGGGGAGAGAAGAGGGAGAAGAAGAAGGAGGAGGAGGAGAAGAGGAAGAAGAAGAAGGGGGAGGAGGAGGGAAGAGGAGAAGAAGGTGGAGGAGGAGGAGAAGAGGAAGAAGAAGGAGGAGGAGAAGAAGAAGAGGAAGAAGAAGAAGGGGGGGGGAGGGAAGAGGGAGAAAAGGTGGAGGAGGAGGAGAAGAGGAAGAAGAAGGAGGAGGAGAGGAAGAGGGAGAAGAAGGAGGAGGAGAAGAAGAGGAAGAAGAAGGGGGAAGGGAGAAGAAGAGGAAGAAGGAGGAGGAAGAGGAGAAGAAGAAGAAAGGAGGAAGAAGGAGGAGGAGGAGAAGAAGATGAAGAAGAAGAAGGATGAGAGGAGAAGAAGAGGGGAAGAAAAAGAAGAAGACACCATCTGAGGGGGGGGGAGTGGGGGGGGATGTTGTGTTGAAAGAAAAGAAAGAAAGAAGATCGTGAGGGGAGGGAGAGAGAGAGAGAGAGAGAGAGGGGAGAGAGAGAGGAGAGACAGACAGACAGACAGAGAGACAGACAGACAGACAGACAGAGAGAGGGAGAGAGAGCACTGGTCCGATCGGATGTTTCTACAACTCGCTGTCTGAATCCCGAGTCCGGACCTAATACAACAAAGACGTCGAGGAGGAGCGAGGAACGTGATTCCGCCCCAGTTCGTCTCCTGCTGGAGTCCCGTTTGGTCGCTCAGGTCACCACCTACTCCCGGGCATCAGAGTCACCGCTTGCCGGGGAAAGAACTGAACAGGCTGGGCACCGACGGAGGTCAACACGTTGGTCAGCTTCTCCTGGTCCGCTTTTCCGCCAGGGTGGTCTGTTGCCTTGACGTGACCTTGACCCACGTGTGTGTGTGTGTGTGTGTGTGGAAGTCAAGCAACCCGCCACCCAAGACTGCTTTCGTCACTGACTGACTGCAGATCTCTGCTGCAAGGACTTCCGAGCGACAGAAGCGAACAGCAGCTTTAAAAAAAAAATGACTAAAAGAAAGCCTCCATGATCTTTTCGAGACGATCTATCTTTGTACTCCAAGTGGATTCCACCAAACAATGGCCGCAGGCATAGAAGGCTGACCCCTC
>JAFLJL010008510.1:29672-39672 GCA_018398815.1 Conus ventricosus
TCCACTCTCTCCTCTCTCTCTCTCTCTCTCTCTGTCTTCTTCTCTCTCTCTCTCCTCTCTCTCTCTCTCTCTCACACACACACACACACACACACACACACACACACACACACACACACACACACACACACACACAGCACACACACACACATACACACATACACACACACACACACACAACACACTCTAAAAGAGCTAAATCAATATCCTCTCAAGTTACACTAGCAACATTCACAACCAAAACTATAACCGACTCTGGCATTTCTACAGATAAAGATTCAGTATCTGTCAGACCATCATTTTTCCCAATACCAACATGGAACTTCAAAAAGCTTATTTGACCTGACCACACAAATATAAAGAAAGACGAAAACATAAATATGCTAGCCAGTTATACTAAATGCCATATTGAAGAAAACTACACGAACCATTTAAAGGTATACACAGACGGTTCTTGTATAAGCAGTAAAACAGGGTGTGCCTTTTTAATTCCTGATTTGAAAATTGAGAAATCGTTCTATATTGGATTACACAAGTCCATATTTACAGCAAACTAACAGCAATACTTATGGCCTTAAATTATTTGATCAACTTCCCTCAAACTGTATTTCAGATTCTTTTTTGTGTAGATTCTAAATCAGTTTTGCGGGCATTACAAGCCTTACAACTGCACACCCGCCAGAAATGATTATGGAAATCAGTTGTTTGATACACATGCTAATTGTAAGGGTACCCAGATAACGTTTTGTTGGATACCATCTCACTGTTCTTTATACTATAACGAAAGGGCAGCTAAACATGGCGCTAAGTGTGGTTCTCAGTCTGAATGCCTTCATTTTCCTCTTTCCTTGCACGAGCATTATGGTCTACTAAGGTCGCACATTTGGAATGTTTTCCGAAATGAAGTGAAACATCAAAACAACCAAGACCATTTTAATATTCAAAATATAAAAGATAACTTTATAACGGCTGAAAAATTACTTTCCTTAATGTACAGATGGAAACTTGATGCTTTCAAAACAAAATATGTCAAAAATATAGTTTGCATTTCTGGATGCAAAATATCTCCTAATCATATTCTTTCATGTCAAAGCTTGAAGATATTCATTCCAGTTTTATCACAGAATAACTCGCTCATATATTCGATTCACCAGCTTTGACCTTGACTTTTTGTAAGTCTAGAGAACAGTCCAATTGGTCACTATTTATAATCATTTTTTTTAATGCAGAAGTGATGGAGGGGTAGAAGGGGTGAGGGGAGAGGAGGGGGTTTATAATTTTGTTGATATTTTGTTGTTGTTGTTGCTATTATACTAGTATACTATATATTCTTCTTGCATTCAAATGCACATAAATTTTCACGCCTAAGCATCCGTATGTATACACACATACATGAATATATAGAACTCCATACAGTTTAGACATGCACAAGCATACTACTATATAACTCATCACAGTTTCCCTCTCTCTAAATCCTCATTTTATTTTCATCGACAATACACGATTATAGGAAAAAGACTTAACTAATGACTAACAACCACATACATTTACACATCACACACAACACACAAACCCACACAAACACACACACACAACAATAACACACCCAACTTAACATCACACAACACACTAAACACCCAACATTACACACACATACACACTAAAACCCAACAGTAACACACACACAACTAACCCAACAGAACACACACAACACACAAAGACCCAACAGAGCTCACACATTATCGTATAGTATAAGTTAGCATGAACATACTATGCAAACTGCACCCTCCCCCCCCCCTCACCACCTCATCCCACTCAGACCCCTCAAGTGTTGCATGCTCATCTGACTTGACTAGTTTGATGAATACATGCATATTCGCTCCACCAGCTCAGCATCAAACATGAATAAGAATATGGAAGATAGAAGGCTGCGAATTATAGAAGACATGGAAGACCATAGAGGTTGGTGGATGGGGGGGGAATGGGGATAAGATGGGTTGGACGAGGTTTGGGGTGAAGGACGATAAAATCTCAGTTATTTGAGCATGCATAAAATGATGGATGAAAAGCCATGACTGATAAGAATGCCACTCTTCCTTTTAATTTTCATTTTTTTATATGCTTTCTTAAGTTTTATTGCACACACAATAGACTCTAGTTTTCATGTCTACCTTTATCGTTGCTTTTATATTCTTTTTTTTGCTTGCCTTTTTTTCTCTGCTTTTTCTCTATGTTTGACGAATATTCTAAAGCCAACTCCCCCCCCCCTAACCCCCCCGCCGCCCCCCCCCTCGTTTATTGCTGCTCTGTATTGAATCAGCGGGAGATACACAGTTATCTCTGTCTGTCCGTCTGTCTGATCTGCTGTCAATCTGCTCTCTCTCTCTCATCTCTACTCACTCTTCTGCTATATGAACTCCTCTTTACCCTCTCCTCTACTACTCCCCACATTTCCCACACCCCCACTCCCCATCCACCCAATTCCTATTCGACTAGTAACTCCCAATTCACTGTTGGTAAAAAAAATTTAAGCGACACATACGAAACTATGTCAGAACGTTCGGTGAGTTAGACATGAATCTAAAGGCAAAACTATTATCACGAACTTCAGGGTTAGGAAGTGTACACATGAAATCTAAAGAATCATAACAGTTTAAACAGTGAACTACACAAACATGATTAAATGTTCGGGCTGGATTTAAACATGGCAATCTACAGCAAAACTATAAGTTTCACGAAGTGCCCTACGGGTGATATAGAAAACATGTAGAATCTAAAGCAGAACTATATTCACGAACTGCGCGGGGTGAGTTTAACATGAACATAAAGGCAAAACTATAGTTAGACTGTGTCAGATACATGAACTAAAAAACTATAGTTAGACTGTCAAATACATGGAAATAGAACTAAGCAGTTTAAACATGCGAAATCTAAAGACATAAGAACTCAACAGTTAGATCACGAATTGACTGTGATAACACGAAACAGTTTGACATGACACTACTTAACTACTGAGAATCTCAAACAGAAACTAGTTAGACATGCACACATACATGACTATATAGAACTCCAAACAGTTTAGACATGCACACACATTTCATGACTATAAGAACTCCAAAACAGTTTAGACATGCACAAAATACATGACTTATAGAACCTTTCCCTACAGTTTAACATCACACATACATGACTAATAAAACTCCATACAGTTTAGACATGCACACATACATTTACTAAATAGAACTCCATACAGTTTAGACATGCACACATACATACTATATAGAACTCCAACAGTTTTGACATGCACACATACATGACTATAAAACCCATACAGTTTAACTGCACACTAATGACTAATAAAGACCCATACGTTTTGACCCTCACACATACATACTATATAGAACTCCAAACATTTTTAGACAAAGCACACATACATGACTATATAGAACTCCATACATTAGACATGCAACACATACAGACTAAAAAACTCCATACAGTTTTAGACATGCCACACATACATGACTATATAACTCCAACAGTTTAGACATCACACATACATACAAAATAGAACTCCCATACGTTTAGACATGCACACACATACAGATTATAAAAATCCATACAGTTAGACATGCACACAAAAATGAAATATATAGAACTCCAACAGTTAGACATGCACACATACATGACTAAAAATAGAACTCCATACAGTTTAGACATGCACACATACATGACTATATAAAAACTCCATACAGTTTTAGACATGCACACATACATGACTATATGAACTCCATACATTTAGACATGCACACACAACATGACTATATAGAACTCCATACAGTTTTAGACATGCACAAAATACATGACTATATAAAAACTCCATACAGTTTAGACATCCCCACACATACATGACTATATAGAACTCCAAAAACAGTTTTAAGACATGCCACATACAGACAATATAGAACTCCTACAGTTTAACATGCACACATACATGACTAAATAGAACTCCAACAGTTTAGACATTGCACACATACATGACTATATAAACTCCCCTACAGTTTAGACATGCACACATACATACAAATAGAACTCCATACAGTTTAGACATGCACACATACAATACTATATAGAACTCCAAACAGTTTAGACATGCACACACATACATACTTATTAGAACTCCATACAGTTTAGACATGCACCAAAACAGACATATAAAACTCCATACAGTTAGACATGCACACACATACAGACTAATAAACCCATACATTTAGACATGCACACATACATGACTATAAAGAACTCCCATCAGTTTAGACATGCACCCCACATACATAAAATTAGAACTCCATACATTTAGACATGCACACAACATGACTATATAGAAAATTCCATACAGTTTAGACAACACAAATACCCTGACTAAATAGAACTCCCATACAGTTTAGACATGCACACATCATGACTATATAGAACTCCATACAGTTAGACATGCACACATACAGACTATATAGAACTCCATACATTTTTGACATGCACACATACATGGACTAATAGAACTCCATACATTTAGACATGCCCCAAAATACATGACTAAAATAGAACCCCCATACAGTTTAGAAAATGCACACATACATGACTATAAAGAACTCCATACAGTTTAACATGCACAACATACATGACTATATAGAACTCCATACCATTTAGACATGCACACAACATGACATATAAAATCCATACAGTTTAGACATGCACACATACAGACTATAATAAACTCCATACAGTTTAGACATGCACACATACATGACTATATAGAACTCCATACAGTTTAGACATGCACACATACATACATATAGAACCCATACAGTTTAACATGCACACATACATGACTATATAAACTCCAAAACAGTTTAGACATGCACACATACAGACTATAAAGAACTCCATACAGTTTTTAAAATTCACACATACATGACTAATATAGAACTCCATACCGTTTAACATGCACACATACATGACTAAAATAGAACTCCATACAGTTTAAAACATCACACATACATGACTATATAGAACTCCATACATTTAAAACATGCACACATACATGACTAAATAGAACTCCATACAGTTTAGACATGCAAAAACATACATGACTAAATAAACTCCAACAAATTTAGACATGCACACATACATGACTATATAGAACTCCATACAGTTTAGACAATGCACACATACATGACTATAAAGAACTCCATACAGTTTAGACATGCACACATACAAGACTATATAGAACTCCCCTACATTAGACATGCACACATACATGACTATATAGAACTCCAACAGTTTAGACATGCACAAAATACATGACATAAGAACTCCATACAGTTAGACATCACACAAACATGACTAAATAAACTCCATACAGTTTAGACATGCACACATACATGACTAAAAGAACTCCATACAGTTTTGACATGCACACATACATGACTAAAAAGAACTCCATACATTTTAGACATGCACACATACATGACTATTATAGAACTCCATACAGTTTTGACATGCACACAAAACATGACTATAAGAACTCCTACAGTTTTAGACATGCACAAAATACCATGACTATATAAAACTCCCATAAAAGTTTAGACATGCACACATACATGACTAAAAAACTCCATACAGTTTAGACATGCACACATACATGACAAAATAGAACTCCATACAGTTTAGACATGCACACATACATGACCTATAATAACTCCATACAGTTTAGACACACACATACAAAACTATATAGAACTTCCATACAGTTAGACAAGCACACATACATGACTATATAGAACTCCATACAGTTTAGACTGCACACATACATACAAAATAGAACTCCATACAGTTTAGACATGCACACAAAACATGACTAATAGAACTCCTACAGTTTAGACAGCACACATACATGACATAAAAGAACTCCATAAAAGTTTAGACATGCACACATACATACTAATATAAACTCCATACAGTTTAGACATGCAACACATACATGACTATATAGAACTCCATACAGTTTAGACATGCACACATAAAATGACATATAAGAACTCCCATACAGTTTAACATGCACACCTTAAAATGACTATATAGAACTCCATACAGTTTAGACATGCACACATACATGACTAATAAAACTCCAAACAGTTTAGACATGCACACACAACATACTATATAGAACCCATACAGTTTAGACATCACACATACATGACTATATAGAACCCCCAACAGTTTAAACAATGCACACACATACATGACTATAAAACTCCATACAGTTTAGACATGCACACATACAATACTATAAGAACTCCATACAGTTTTGACAGCACACACATACATACTATATAAACTCCATAACATTTAGACATTTCACACATACATGACTATATAGAACTCCATACAGTTTAGCAAGCACACATACATACTTATATAGAACTCCATACAGTTAGACATGCACACATACATGACTATATAGAACCCCAAAACAGTTTAGACATGCACACATACATGACTATTTTAGAACTCCATACAGTTTAAGACATCACACATACATGACTATAAACCTCCATACAGTTTAGACATGCACACATACATACATAATAACTCCAACCGTTTAGACATGCACACATACATGACTAATAGAACCCATACATTTAGACATGCACACATACAGACTAATATAAACTCCATACATTTTGACAGCACACATACATGACTATATAGAACTCCATACAGTTTTTGACATGCACACATACAGACTAAAAGAACTCCATACAGTTTAGACATGCACACATACATGACTAAAATAAACTCCATACGTTTAGACATGCACACATACATGACTATATAGAACTCCATACATTTTTGACATCAAAACATACATGACTATATAAACTCCATACAGTTAGACATCACAACCCTACATGACTAAAATAGAACTCCATACATTTAGACATGCACACATACATACTATATAGAACTCCTAACAGTTTAGACATGCACACATACATGACATATAGAACTCCATACAGTTTAGACATGCACACATACATGACTATATAAACTTCCAACAGTTTAGACATGCACACACATACATGACTATATAGAACTCCATACAGTTTTTGGACATGCACCATACATGACTATATAAACTCCATACAGTTTAGACATGCCACACATACATACTATAAAGAACTCCAACAGTTAGACATGCACACCATACAATGACTATATAAAAACCTCCATACAGTTTAACATGCACACATACAGACTATAAAAGAACTCCATACATTTAACTGCACACAAAACAAAAACTATATAGAACTCCATACAGTTTAACATGCACACATACAGACTATATAGAACTCCTACAGATTAACACCCCATACAGACTTTTAGAACTCCATACATTAGACATGCACACAAAACATGACTATAAGAACTCCATACAGTTTAGACATCACACATACATGCTATATAGAACTCCCATACAGTTAGTACATGCAAACATACATGACATATAGAACCCATACAGTAGAATGCACAATACAGACTAAAAAGAACTCCCATACAGTTAGACATGCAAAAACATACATACTATAAAAACTCCATACATTTAGACATGCACAACATACATGACATAAAGAACTCCATACAGTGTAGACATGCACACAAACATGACTATATTTGAACTCCATACATTTTAGAAAATGCACACATAACATGACTAATAAACTCCATACAAGGAACATCCAAAATCTTAATAGAACCATACAGTTTAGCCCTCACACATACATGACTATTGAACTCCATACAGTTGTAAAAACATGCACACATACAGACATATAGAACTCCATACATTAGACAGCACACATACATGACTATAAGAACTCCATACAGTTTAGACAGCACACACATACATGACTATATAGAATTCCATACTTTGACATGCACACACTACCTCTTATAAATCCAACAATGTAGCATTCCGCTTTCTCTTTTTATGCACTATTTCTCCCCTACTTCCGCATTCCATTTGTAAAGACGTTAATGAATGACACACACACACTACACACCACCACACATCACACACACACACACACCACACCCCACACAACACACAACACACGCACACACAGAGCTTCATCATTATCGAGTATATAGTAGTTCGAACCTTGCAAAACTGCCCCCCCCCCCCTCCCCCCCTCCCCGCCAAGGGTTGTTGGCTCTCGCGTGGACTATTGTGATATACAGGCCATTCCGCTCCCAGGGCGCTCAGCATCATAGACAGGAGGATGAGATATAGGAAGAGCAAGAAGCTGTCGGGAAGTTATTAGAGAACTGAAAGGAGCTAGCTGGAGTTGGTGGTGGTGGTGGTGGGGATGAGGGTGGGGTTGGGAAGGGGGAGGCGGGGGGGGGGGAGGATAAATGCAGTTATTTGGAGCAGCATGAAAATGAGTGGGATGGGAAAGGCCATGACCTGAAGAATTGCCCTCTTTTCCCTTTTTTTTTTTCTTTTTTTTTTTGTCTTCTTTTTTTTTTGTGTGTTTTTCTTTCTCTTCTTTTTCCTTGCTTTTTTTTTTTTTTTGCTTTGGCCTTTTTTTCTCTGCTTTTTTTTTTTTTTTTTTACGAAATTTTCTATCCCCCCCCCGCCGCCCCCCCCCCCCCCCCCTCTTTGTTATGCTGTTGTGTAGTTGAAGCGGAGATCACAGTTATCTCGTCCTGTCTGTCGACTGTCTGATTGTCTGGGCTTCAGTCTCTCTCTCCTTTTCCACTCTCTTTTCCATCCCGTCCTCTCTCTCTCTGTCTCTCCTCCTCTCCTCCTCCCCCTCCTCCCCCCATCCCCCCCCCCCCCCCCCCCCCCCACTTTCCCCACCCCCAATCCGTTTATTCGATAGAACTCCCAAGTTCACTGTTTTTAAAATAAAATTTTAAACGAAACAAGCGGAAAATAGTTCACGAACTGTGTCGGGTGGAGTGTAACATGGAGAATCTAAAGGCAGAAACTATGTTCACGAACTGTGTCAGGTGGAGTGAAACATGGAGAATCTAAAGGCAGATGTTCACGAACTGTGTCGGGTGGATGTAAACATGGAGAATCTAAAGGGGAAACTATGTTCACGAACTGTGTCGGGTGGAGTGTAGACATGGAGAATCTAAAGGCAGAACTATGTTCACGAACTGTGTCGGGGTGGAGTGTAAACATGGAGAATCTAAAGCAGATGTTCACGAACTGTGTCGGGTGGAGTGTAAACATGGAGAATCTAAAGGCAGAAACTATGTTCACGAAGTGTGTCGGGTGGAGTGTAAACATGGAGAATCTAAAGGCAGAAACTATGTTCACGAACTGTGTCGGGGTGGAGTGTAAACATGGAGAATCTAAAGGCAGAAACTATGTTAACGAACTGTGTCAGGGTGGAGTGTAAACATGGAGAATCTAAAGGCAGAAACTATGTTCACGAACTGTGTCGGGTGGAGTGTAAACATGGAGAATCTAAAGGCAAAACTATGTTCACGAAGTGTGTCGGGTGGAGTGTAGACACGGAGAACTACAGGCAGAAACTAGAGTGTAGACATGGAGAATCTAAAGGCAGAAACTATGTTCACGAACTGTGTCGTGGTGGAGTGTAGACACGGAGAATCTACGGGCAGAAACTATGTTCACGAACTGTGTCGTGTGGAGCGCTCTGTGATTACTGCACTTTGATCTTATCACCAAAGCCGAGAAGCGAGGTTCACAAATCGCCTCCGCCCTTGCCGTGGACAGCTGTTCCACAACACAAAACCGCCAGAAATACGTGTGATGTGGAACAAATCCACTGCGTTATCAAACGAAGGGTTGCTGATTTAATTTTTTTTTTTTTTTACAATCGATTCTGCGGAGAGATGACACACAGGAGGAAGTAGAGGGGAGACAGGGCGAGGGGTGAGGTGAGAGGGGAAGGGGGTGGGGGGG
>JAFLJL010008513.1:0-17268 GCA_018398815.1 Conus ventricosus
CAGTCCTCAGACTGATGTCTTCAAAGGTTCTTGCTCTCGAATATAGCCCTTCTACGGAGCCAATCACGAGTCGGGCTCAAAGATGTAGATGCAACGGTTACTATTTACTGCACATGCGCGGACGGAGAAACCACTGACACTTGGACGGTCGCGATTGGTCAGTACGATGGTTTCCATACCCTACGATTGTAAATTATTTATTATTAATACAAATGCAAGTCTGCATGACGCTTGAAATTATGAACGCACTGCCGTAAAGCAAAACTAAAAAATTAGTTTTGTCGTTTGGAATAGAAATATTAATTAAGGCAGAGCGAATAGACGTCATGTATCGATTGCGTCATTTTCTTAATGAAAAATGAACCGAGCTTATGAATGAATGTCACAGGACAACCAGTTCCCAAATAGTCCAGGGACACACTGAACCTGGGGAACTAAGAAAACTTCTTTTGACCAGCCGCGTGGCGAAGTGGTTAGCGTCGCGGACTCCCGCTGGGTGGTCGGGGGTTCGAAATCCCATCAGAGTCATGGGGGTTTTTTCTCTCCCGACCGGCTCCTACCCAGAGTTGAGTTTGCTGCGGACTCAGTTGGGAAGACTGGGACCACACAGTCGAATTTCATCCACTTAATGGATGCGTTTCTAAGAGTGTTGCTCAAATTTCCTGACCAACACTGCGGGTGCCTGTATCTCTCGGGCCTGGTTGACGCCGGGATATATTATGAAAGGAAGCGTAGAGTACAGCCCTGTCATGTAGTCTCAGACCGAAATGGAAATCCGTAGCATCATCTTAATCATCCTCATTCCCCATTGATCAGCATTAAAAAAAAAAAGTCTCAAGTTCTGTGGCCCTTCATGCCCTGCTCTCATGGTGACCTCAATTTCGATGTCCTCTCCACTCTGTGGCCTTGGTTTGCTTCCGTCGGGTCACCGGTATGGGCGAGTCCATGGGGGCTGTCGTTGGACGGACGTGGTGGCGCCCTCCGGAGGGAGAGCTCACTCACGCCGGCTCCGCGACTAAGCAATTATTGTCGTCAGCAGGGGGCTTAGTAGGGGGTGTCCTGCGTATGTTAGATCAGAACAGGCGCCACTGACACCACCGAAGTGACTCGGCAGCAGTGCAGTGTCTTCTCCGGTGGGTTGCCTCTAACGACTTGACATTGACTGCTCCCTGTGGATTGCTGGTGCTGGGGCTGCGGCGGGGCCAGCCAGGCTATGGCTGTGGACGGGGTGTCGGAATGAGCGGTGTGGTGCACTGCCTCTGAGGTGCGCAGAGGTTGGGACAGCAAAAAAACAACAAACAAACAAAAAACAAAAACAAAAAAGAAAACTTCTTCACTTTTCAGCCAAACCATAAAAAACCCCGGAAACCCAAAACAAAACAAAGTGTGAAAAACCCATTTTTTAATCCACGACAAAAAAAGCCCAAACTTTTTGGGGCAATATACCCCCTTTCGCGACAAAACAATTAAAACATTACAGACCCCAAACCGGCGAAATACCCCCTTTTGTGAACCCAAAGTGGGGGAAATGAATTGAAGAGGGACAGTGGGGAGGGGGTGATTGGGAGTTCGAGGAAATGGCATAAAAAGGGAGGGTAGTGATAAGGAGGGGGAAAAAAAGGGGGAGAGAGAGGGGGGAGAGGGGGGGGGGGGGGGGGGGGGGAGGGGAGAGAGAGAAGAGAAAAAGGAGAGAGAGAGAGGGAAGAGAGGGGAATAGGGGAAGATGGAGAGGAATCAAGAAAAGAGAGAGAGAGAGAGAGAAAGGAGAGAGAGAAAAGAAAGAGAAAAAGAGAGAGAAAAGAGTTTTGATTGATTGATTGTTTGGGGGTTGATCTTTAAACCCCCAAGGATGAAGTTTTTTTTAAGGAAAAGCCTAGCCCTTACAATCTTCCTTGTCATCATACATTTTTTTCGCACATACCATTCATACAGAAAATTTCCCAACCCAACATGATAACTAATTCTACAATAAATAAGCAAACGGCTCATAAAAGCAAAAATTTGAGAGGGGGGATGGTAAAAAAAAAGGGAAAATTTACAAGAAAACCCCAACAAACAAAAACAAGAGAAAGGGGGGAAAAGGAGGGGAGGTAAAGGGGGGTGGGAAAGAGAGAAGGTAGGTAGGGGGAGGAAAAAAAGGATAGCAGACGGAGTGGGAGGGGGGATAGCGATTTTAACGGAGTAGGTTTTAGGTTGAGACTTTTTTAATTAAAAGTAGGGTTCACAGAAACTTAGCGAAGGGGCCCCTAACCCCTTGTAATCAAAATAATTTAACTACTGAGAAAAAAAAAAGTTTATGTAAATTTCCCCTTAAAAAGGTTTTAAAGTATTCATTTTTTGGTAGATCGGGGGAAAGTTCCAACAAAAGGGTCCAAGTAAGCTAGGCTTGTTTTGTATAATCAATGCGGGGGTTAGGGAAAAAGGAATTTTGGGTCGAGCCGGGAAAACTTTTCCATCTTAAAAAAGGGCTTTGATATAACATGGCATAAAATCTGTAAAGATTGTAAAAAAAAATAAATCCCCTTGTTAAATTTCCCCAATTCCTTAAAGGGAAATAGGTTCAGCGTTTTTATTTTTTTCGCCCTTTGTTAGAGATACAGTTTGGGGAGTAGTTTTGCTGCACGCATGGAGGAATCAGCTTTTTTTTGTGACGTCACAACTGCCGCCCACACGTTGAGGCGAAATTTTTATACGTAATTATGTGTGCTTGAAGAAAATTTAAAGGGCACAAAAACGTTGACGAGCGCTTTAATTGAGAAAACGGAAAAAGGTGTTTTTGAGACTACCTTGCATACTTTATTTAAATGAGTTTTGCCTTTTAAATTTCTTTATCTATCTTTTAACCCAAAACACAATCCCTGGGTCTACCTGCTCATAAAAAAGGGCCTTTCAACGAATTTTTTAGGCAAAGAGGAGTAAACGGGGTTTTTTTTGGGGGGGTACCCTAAAATCATAGATTTGGTTTTGGCTGGCTGAAATGCCCATTGAGTTTGAATGACACCATCTGAAAACCGCCCGTGTAGATTTTCCCTGGAAGAAGTTTCCCAATTGTTGTGGGCACACCTTTCTTTTTGGAGCGACGAGTCATCAAAAATAAATCTGTCGGCCCTTTTAAAATCGATAGGGCCCAATGGTAAATCATTAAATGAAAAAGCAGAATATAGGGGGCCTAGTACAGAGCCCTGTGGGACTCCATGTCTGAAAAAAGCCCTGAAGTGGGGGTTTTTTGGGGCCTTTAAAACCCACATACTGATCCTAGGGGTTAAAAGGGATTTTGGAATAATAAAGATTGTGGGGGTAGGGTTTTCAAGTAGACAGATTTTTTTTCTTTAAAAGAATGGAATGATCAAAAAGATCAAACCCCCTTTTTGAAGTCAAGAAAGAAAAACCCCCTGTAAATTTGGGTTTGGTTTCAAAAATTGGAAACCCCTTTGGGGTCACACTTTCGTGATAATACTGTGGGGCCCGGGAAGATTAGGTGGGAATCCAATTGAAGGGGGTGAAATAGTTTTTTTTTTCTCCATAAACTGAATACATGTGTGTTATGTTCTTTAAAGGGGGTTTGGGATAAATCGATAGTAAGGTTATGGGTCTAAATTATTTTATCCGACAAATCATTTAAAATTTGGGAAGGGGGGTTTACTTTTGGCTTTTTGGAACCCCGGGGGAAACATTATTTTCTTTTGGAAAAGATTATATTTTATGTAAGAGACTCAACAATGTAAGGTAGAGCGGGGTTTTGAGAAAAATGTGGGTATGTTATCAGGACCCGGGATTTTTTTTTTTTTTAAACTGCGCTGGGGGCATACCTACTTCAGTACAGCAAGAAGGGAATTTTAATTGATTTTTCTGGACCCAAATTTTTTTGGGGGTTTGCAAAAGGGTATTAGGGAAGTGGGGCATGAAATATTCTTTTGGTGCTCTTTATAGTCTGTGAAGTTTAAAGAAAGGTATCTGATAATACAAAAGGGGTTTTAAAAAATTTTGCCCGGGGGGGAATTTTTTGGTGCTTGAATTTGTGAATTTTTTACGCTTTTTGCGTCCCAATAGGTTAATTGCCCCCCCAAAATGGCGCGTGGATTTTCATCCGTTATCATTTGACAATATCTGTTTTGGTTTTTTCAACTTCTTTTGAAACAAAAAGGTTTCCCTGCTCTTTGTATCGTCAAAAAAATTTTTGCTCCCTTTGATTTTTTGGTCACGGTACCTTTTCTTGCAGCAATTCTGGGGGTTAACCAGGGGTTAATCTGCGGCCAAACCCTTTTTTTGATGAAAACGGGGGCGTTTTATTTATAAAGGGTGGGGGAATTTTTGGGGTACCAGAAGGACATCCAACCCATCGACGTCTGAGAAATTAAAGTTAAGTGAAAGGGGGAAAATTTTTAAGCCCAAGAGGTATCTGCTTCATTAAATTTTTTTGGAAAAAAGCGGTTTTGGATGGCGTGTGATTTTTGGGGTGGGGGTTTTTGGGAGCCTTAACCCCACGTGCAAAAAACTGGAAATGACAAAAATTTCCAGAATGTACCCACTGAAACTTCTAGTATTGGGGGATTTTTGTTAGTTAACTTACCCAATAAGTGTCGCATTTTGTTTTAGTTATTCCCTTTGGGGGTTTTTTACTAACTGATGGAGTGCATGAAGTGATTGGGGTATTTGCCCCAGCGGGGTGTTTTTTTTAAACATATAAAATATTGGAGCCCCCCAACATAGTATATTTGAATTTTTGGAAACCCAATCCAACCCATCTTTTTGTAAAAAGTTGTCATCCCCCAATTGGGAATTTTTTGGAAAGGGGGTGCTATAAAAATTTCCCCGATTATTAATGGGGGGTTTTTTGAGGTTTTTAATTTAAATCCAATACATTCGACAGTATTAGTTTAAAGGGATTTTTCTGCTCGGGAAATTTTGGCAATTGTTGGATGAATTAAGGGCCAAGGCCAGAAGGGGATTTTACACTGTCGCGCGTTCTATTTTGTTTTCAGGAATGCTAAAAAGGGATCTGAAAGCGAGAGTCAAACCCCTTGTTTCAAAAAAGCCAAAAATTTTAACTGGATGGGGTACTGTTTTAAGAGTGATGAAAATTTCATGGACCAAAATTAAAAAAATTTTGATGACCTTGAGTTCCCAACTTGAAGTCCTGGGACAGGGGATTATGAGAAGGCAGGGGTATAAGGGAACAGAGGCACAAATCGACGAGGAAGACAGTTTTCACAAAAAAAACAAGAAATTTGGGTTAAAAACCCAACAACAAAAACAAAAACACAGAAACAAAAACAAAAAACAACAGAATACGGGGTGAAAAAAGAAACCATTTGGGGATAAGGGCACAATAATGCCCAAGACCACAAAGAAAAAAAAGGGTTAAAACAAAAAAAGCCTAAAACAGATAACAAATGTATCTTTAGAAAATTAAATTTTAGTCAATAAAACAACAAACAACAAAAGGCAATGATTAAAGCACAATGTCGAACAATAAAAGAAAAAAAAAACAAAGTATCGGGCCTTAAAGCAATAAATGCGATAACAACACACACACACCACACACCCACACACACCAAAAACACAAAAAAATGTTCACAGGGGTGCAAAAAAGAAAAGCGATGAGGGCTATGACAAAAATCCCTTTAGAGCGGGTTTAAAAAGTGAGATGAAGAAAAGGCAAACAAAGCAAAAAAAAAAAGGGACAAAAAAAAAACAAACAAAAAAACAAACAAACAACAACAACAACAAAGCCAAAAAAAAAAGAAGAAAAAAAAAATTTTTTTTATTATTATTATTTTTTAATATCTGGGAATTGACGAACTTTTTTGGGGCGGTGAAAGAAAGCCTGGTCCCAAAAGCAGGGGGGCGGGGCCCAAAAATTCCTTTTCAGTCCACAAAACAAGCCCCTGCACGAGCCGCCTACCTCCCCTTTTAAAATTTGGGAATGTCAGCCTAAAATGACAATCATCTTTTACAAGCTGGTAATCGGGAAAACAATAAAAACAATCGATGTTCTGAGCACAAGCAAAAGCAGAAAAAAAGCGGGGGTGTTTTACACATCCCTTTGTGGGCCCCTGATAACCATAAGAATACTTTTTTTGGAAAAAAAACAACAACAACAAAAAACAAAAAAATTTAAAAAACGAAAACCAATAAGAAAAGGAAGGTTTATGGAGGGGGGGGGGGGGTTGGAAATGGGGAGGGTTTTTTATTTAAATTTTAGAACTTAATTTAAAATAGTGGGGCCCTTGGGATAAAAAATTTAGCTCCACGAATGCGCGTACGCGCGCTTTTAATTTACGCGCGCTGCACACACACACTTCGCACACACACACCCCACACACAAAACACACACACACACACACACACACCCCACCACACACCCCACACACACACACACTTATAAACACGCACACACCCCTCACACACACACACACACACACAGGGACACACACAACACACCCCCGCAAAGCTCACATTCCCCAAAACACTCACACCCCACACACACCACACACAAACACACACACAACACACACACACACACGCACGCACCTGTTTGATATTTATATTTAAACGTTTATTTTGTTTTATTCGTATTTTTACTGATGCTATCCTTAGTTTTCGGGCAGATTACCATTCCAAAATTTCGCCCAGTTAAGTCAAACAAACACTCGAAAAAATCTGGTGGACACCCCCTTGGGAAATTTAGCCGTTAATAACAAAAAATTTTGTTTTAAAAAATATTTAAAAGACAAAACACCAGATATCTAATAGCCAAGAACAGAATCACAAAATAACATGGGGAATAGCTCAAGCTAAAAGGCAATATTGGTCCCCCTTTCTGCCTAATGAGATTTCGAATCATAAAGTTTACAAAAAGTTTTTGGGGAAAAATTTCATGAAAAAAAAAAGGGGGGTTTTAAAATTTCCCCCCTTTTCCCCGTCCAACTGAAAAACAAAGAATTTCCTTCTAAATTTAGAAAAAAAAGAATCATTCGCCGATATGTTTTTTCCCAATCTATGCGTTTTGGGAAAGGTTTTGTCCTTTAAAAAAATAAAACTTCAGAACAGAGGAAGAAAATAAAGACGATTTTTAGGATCCAGTTTTAATAATAGGCCCTTTCATCAATGCCCAAATTTTTTTTTGATGGGAAATGAAAATACAATTCTAAATTTTTCCTAATAAAAAACTTCCCTGGGGCTAGATAAAGTTTCCCAAAGATATGCTTTTAAAAACCTGCCTGAAAATTTTGGGCCCTTTTTACTGCGAAAATGTTTCAAAAATTTTGGGGGGAGGGGAATGCCCCGAACCCAAAGGAAACGGCCCCCTTTCCAAATGGGCCAGTTTTTTAAAAAAGGGAAACCCTCCAACAAAACAAAAGTTACAGCCCAAAAGCATTAAACCCCAAAAAACCGTAAAAAATTAGGGGAGAATATTTTTTAGAAGATTAAACGCAGTATTTTCCCAAAAAAAAAAAGTTATTCCCCGTTAATCAGCAGGGTTCCCAAATGGCAGGGCTGCTATTTAAAAAATTTTGTGAAACCTAACAACGAATGTAAAAAAACAATTGCAAGAAAAGAAAGTTTTTAGCGCCTTTTTTTATATCAAAAAGCTTTTGGCCCCCCTCTGGACCCAAGCTTCCTTTCAAATTGAAACAAAAACGGGGTTTCGGGACCTTTTATCCCCACATTAAATGCTTTTTTTAAAAAAAAGAAGCATTTTCGTGTTCGAGTAGGGGAAAAAATACTCCCCCAAATTTTAGACTTTACATATGGGTTTTCCACAAGGTTTTTGTTATCGCCCCGGGTTTTTTTTTTAAAATCCCCAAAGACGATTTTTTTTTGGGTGTTATCAAAGCAGGTTTTATTGTACAATATGCTGTGATTTAGGGATCTATAATTTTTTCAATGAAAAGAAAAACACCCCAAAAAAAGGGAATTTTAACCCACATCAAAAAGAAACTAACAAAGAGGGGCTCGATCAAATTTTACTTATATGGAAGAAAAAGGCGACATTTTGTACAGAAAAAAACACATAATTTTTCTTTTAAAAATGGGAGCAATCCATCAGGCTGCCGTTTTTTAAAGTTGAAAAAACACTATTCAGTTTAAAGGGTATCGGGAAATTTCCGGTATCTATCTTACACCAAAGTTGTCCCGGAAGCTCATAACCCAAATAAAATCGTTACTAAGGCAAGGAAAAAGTTTAAAAATATTTTAAAAATTATAAGCAAACAAGCCGGGGGGCAAAGGGTTGCAAAGTTTTGAAACACTCTCTACGTCGCTGATTAGATCAAAAATTTTCCTATGGACAAGATTTTTTTTAGTGCCCCCAATTTTTTACTTAGAAACTTTAAAGCATAGATTTGGGAAGGGGTTTTAAAGGCCCTTTGGGGGCCCTTTGGGGGTGGGCCTTTTTTAAGCATCCAAAGCTTTGGGAACTTATAAAAAAAATGGGGAACTGCCTTTTGGACGAGTACCGAAGTCTTGCATGCCTAAATACGTTCTTAGAAGTTCGACAAGTAAAAAAATTGGGAAGGAAAATGAAAATTACATCTGCAAATTCCCTTTTTCCCAAAAAGAGCTAAGCAGATACCCAAAAACTGAAACCCCAAATTTCCACTTACGGACAATCTACTCAAAAAGGGCGGTAAAAATCCAAGACACACGGGAAAAACTAAAATTAAAGGCCCGGGGCCCCCCCCCCCGATTTCAGCAGCTTTTTCCCTATGTATTTTCCCTGCCAACACCACGTGACGAAAAAGGTCAACTTGGGTTTTTCCCAAAGCCTTTCCCACTGCTGCACGTCCTGAAACCCCCTTTTTCAAGAAAATTTCAGTTCAGCCAACACCGTTTTTAGGGGGATGAAAAGGTTGTCAAAACACGAGACTTTTCTTGAAACCCTTTTCTCGAATTTAGCTGAAGAAGCCCGTATTACAGGAGGTTTTTTTTGGGATTTTTGGGCCCCAGCAAAACCCTGGGTTTACTGAACCTTTTAAAGAAAATTGCACGGAATGGGGGATTTAAAGGGGGGCCACCAGAGCTCTGATTAAGCAAAGCCTCCAAAAAACGAAACGGGCCAACCCGTGGATCGAGGACGGGCGCGGGGGTGGCGCAGGACGGCGTTTAACTGACAACAGGGATGGAGCCCGGGCGCTGGGATGGCCGGGAGGGGCGGCGTTTTCCGGGAGAGAAAATTTCCCCCGACGGGTAAGAGTTAAACCACTTTGTTTTTTTTTTCGCGCTCCACCAACCCCCTTTTCCCGAAATACCGGAAAGTACGGGGAGGCGACCTCGGGCCCGGGGGGCCAAGATGTACAATCGAAGAGACGATCCCCAAAATCCAGCTCTTTGGGTCCCACGTCAAACCCCAACCCTCACCCCCAGGATGTTGATAGGCAACCTCGGGCCGCTACCAACGTCACCATAAGTCGCATGACGGTGACCCGTCGTCTGCGTGAGGTGCGCCTGCACTCAAGGAGAACGTCGTCCGTGTGCCCCTCAAACCACGTCATCGCCCTTGGAACAGACAGCAGTGGGGCAGGGTACTCTTTACAGACGAGTCCTGGTTTACTCTGTCTTCCTGTGATGCCCGCATACGCGCTTGGAGACGTCCAGGTGAACGTTTCCATCGACGCCTTGTCCAGGAACATGACAGGTACGGAGGCGGTTCAGTTATGGGGTGGGCTGGCTTCCATCTGCACGGGAGTACCCCACTGTACCGTATTAGAGGCAATCTTACCGGCGTACGGTACAGGGGTGAAATCGTGACGCCTCTGAACCTCCCTAACACTGCAAGCCATGGGTGCCGGCGCTATACTCCAAGACGATAACGCGACCCTCATCGCGCTAGGGTGGTCCAAGATTTCTGCAGCGTCAGCAGATTGTGAGGATGAACTGGCCAGCCCGATCACCCGACTTGGCGCCCATAGAACACCTCTGGGTATCCTTGGGCGCTGGGTGAGGGACAATCACCCCCCCCCCCCCCCCCCCCCACCTGCTGATGTCCAGACCAGCTCTTCCGGTTCCTGCAAGCAGAGGTGGATGGCAATCTCTAAACAATGTTCCAGAACCATGTGAACACAATGCGCTCAACGTCGGTGATGCCTTGCAGCCCAGGGTGGCACACCCGTACTGAACTTGACCAACTGAAATAACTTTCTAGCACTTTTCAAAAGGGGGGTGGGGTATTTCCGACGTATTGCTGCGCAATGAAATTTCTTTGTTAGTGATTTTGTTTTACACATAAATCGAAGCTTACAATCCGTATTAATACTTTCAGAGTTGAAGGTTTGCTTTGATTTTTGGGGTTATGAAAGATGATTCTTCTTCTGCCCTTAACTTAGTTCGGCGAATAATTCGACAACAAATCAAGCGGCTCCCCTTGTCCTGCTTGGGAGATGAATACAGCGCAGTTTGATATTAATTATACTGACCTGAAGAAAAAATGAGAATCCAAACATATGAAAACTGAGTCCTATAACATATACAGAACACTTCTCCAAATCATTTTAAAGATTTTTCAGATGGTTCACTCCTAAAAGATCCCGGGGCGGTTAGTTTTTTGAATACCAGCTTTTAAAAAAGGGAAAATCATTTTTATTTTGGCAAAATCGTCCTCTTTACTGCTAACTTATTGCTATTTTTTGGCTCTAAATTTTTAAAAATTTTTGATTTCCTTTACGTTTTTTAAAATCTTATTTTTTGTGTTTCCCAAATCGGTTTCCATCTTTAAGGCATGGGATTCAAGAAAAAGACAAAAATTACTTAGAAATCATCAGTTAATCGTTTTTAACTTTTCAAAGGAAAAAAGTTTCCTTTCCTTTGGGCCCTTCAATTTGGTTCTCTTCAAATGATGGGCTGACAAGGGGCAAAAACGGGCGCAAGGCAAGGCACAAAAACGACTGAAATTCTTTTTCCCCTTTATCCATTCAGGGGGTTTTTCATTGCTGGAACAACATTTATAGAATTTAAGGCTATACCCTAGAAAAGATAGACTTCCAAAAAAGAAAACCGATTCTCGTGGTTTGGATAAAAAATCAACTTGAATATACTGGCGTAATAAAAATTCAGACAGTTGTTCGCTATCTTACAGGATAAAAACTTAATGCTTCTTAAAAATACAGAAAAAATGTTGGATTTTATGTGGTGAAAAATTTCAGCAAGCCCATCATTTTTGAAGCCGGGGTTTTAAAGACCTATCTTACAGGAATTTTAAAATTGTTTTTGAAGTGTTTTCAAAAAAGCACTAGCTTGTTTAATTTGCGAAATGTTTATTATAGTCCTGTAGGACATTTGTTATAGACTAGTTGATTGTAAATTTTTTTTTAACTTGTAATTTTTGTTAATGCTCTTTTTTTCTGATTTATTTCCCCCCCCCCCCCCCCTTATCAAAAAGACATAAACAACAAAACGGTCCCCTCCCCCCTCTTCCTCCCGTTTTTCCCCCCCTCCCCCCGTCTAATATCACATGTGGATAGACGTTAAATGAAGACAACAACACACACCACGCGCGCACCACTCTCCATTCACACCACAGACACACACCGCAGCACGCACGCACGCACCACGCCGCCGCCGCAGCACGCACCACGCACGCCCACACCCACACACCACCACACAACACCACTTGGGTATGTCTCACACTTGAATCCGAGAACCAAATTGTAGGGCGGGCGGGGGCAAATATTTTAAGTTGAAAGTCGGGTCGCCAGAGGTGATAGGTGGATGTCGGGTCGCCGGAGATGCAGGTTGGGTAGCTGGACGCCGGGTTGTCAAGGATGAGACCGGGGTAGCTGAATGTCGGGTCGCCAGGGGTGGAGGATGGGAACAGACCCACCTGTTGATCCAGGCATTGTAGGTGCTGCAGAACTGGGGGCAGGATGGCGGTCTGAGGGCTGCTGTGGTAATGAACACCAAGTTGAGACCAGTGTCTCTTTGGTGTTCATAATCGTAGCTGGGAGGCCGGGGGTGCGAGGACTGCATCCAGCTCTCGCCACATGGTCTTCTAATGGGCGTCCTCAGCAGGGGTGTCTGCAGTATTGGGGTCGGCGTATTTGAGGCTGTACGCCAACCTGTCTGTGCCTTTGCGGCTGGGTGGAGGGGATCAGTGTACATGTCCTTGCGTGGAGCTCCGCTTTTGGTGATGAAAATGGAGGTGTGGTCGGCATATACAATGTTTTCCTCTGGCACACACTGTAGTGAGGGTCAAGTTGGAGAAGTGGACGGTCTTTTGAGAGGGTGCTGTCCCATTTGGGGGGATGATGGAGGAAGCCAATAGTCTAGCCTGAGGGAAAACATGTTTTGATGTTTTTGATCAGCTTGTGCCCATGTGTTTTCCGCGATTGATGTATGTTTGCACGTGTTTAGTCCAATGTGTACATGATTTGCTGTGTGTTGTTGTTGCGTGGAATGTGTTTTAGCCAATGAATAAGATCAATCGACAGCGAACCTGGAACACTGATATTTGGCTCTTACCTTTGTAAAATAAGAGGCTTGGGGTAATGTTACGTATGGCTGAGTCTCCTATAATGACATTTGAGATATCAGTGTCAACCCGTAGTTGTGCAGAAGCTGACCAGGTGAATATGTGTTGTTGCTGCTAGTCTGACCCTGACTGTTTTGAGTTGCATCATTAACCACTATCTTTGACTCTGTGTTTTTGTTGTTCCTGTGGTGGTGGTTTCTGTTGTGGACTGTTTTCCAGCCCGTTGTGTCAGTGGTCTGAGCAGTAGTGTCTTTATCCGAGATGATATTGCTGGGTTTGTTTGGACTGTGGGGGACATTTGTAGTGGTAGACTGTTTCTGCACTGTGGCTTGATCAGAGTGTGTGTCTGTTTTCGATCGTTCTGAACCTCATGCTCCCCATTTTCATTAACGTGGAGCAGCATGGAGAACATGTGAGGTGGGGAAGGCGGACAGAGCGAATCAGTATGGCTGCCAGATAGTGTGGTTTGGTTTTGGCTTGGGTGAGGTATAAACTGAGTTTGTTTGAGGTGTTTTGATTCAGATTTCAGGTGGTTGTTTTCTGCTTCTAATCGGCGAATACATTGGTGTGAGAGTGCAAGAGTTTTGAAACCTTTGACCATAGTTTTGACCAGAGTGTTGACCTTTTGTTTGAGGTTGTGTACTGCTGGGTTACATTTTGTAGGCGTAGGAATGGCATGGTGGTTTGCTTGATTTTTGAGGACGCAAGCTGCGTGCCGCTTTTGTGTTGCTTGTATGAGAGGGTGGGCGTGGTGTTTTCACATCGGAGTGGGCAGGTGGTTGGTTTTGTTTCGTTTGGGTGTTTGCATGCTCATGTTTTGACTGAGAAGAGCTTCGTTTCTGCTTTGTTGGAATATGTGGAGTATTTGTGGTGAGTGCTGGGGTGAAGTGTGTGTGCATGTTTCCCTCGGCGACTTTGGCGGGACCGTAGGGGCAGGCTTTGGCGATGATGTGGATTGGGACGGAGTGGTATCAGAGCTGGCTGGAGGGATGGAGGTTGGGCTGGTCAGCAAATGCAATCTGGGAGATGAGGAGGTCCATGGGGAGGTGGGATGTCCTGTGCAGAGAGGGCACAGAAGGGAGCGTCTTCAGGAGGGAAGGGAAGGTCAGACAGGTTGTCGCATAGAGCCTTGTTGAAGTTGGGATGGGAATCTTGGGCGGGTCAATGAGAAGATTGTTCGATCACCTGGATTAGTGATTCGAACTCATACCGCAGCCATTTCTTGCACAGGTTTCCCTGTACAAGAACAGTACCTGTCGTGTAAAAGACAGTGATGGTGATGAGTTTTAGGTGGTACAGTTGACTTGCACCTTGGTCCGGTACAAGTCACACTGGGAGGCTGGTGGGGATAGAGGAAATATCGGCATTGTCGCTGAGGACAAGAGGCCGATTAGGTTTGGCGTAGTCGGCCCATTGTACGCTGAACCTGGTCTGTTGTTAATGTCACCGATATAACGTATGTAAAATATATTGTCTTGCGATTGGGAAGAGGTGTATTGGAATTTTAAATGCGAGTTGCTTGGGGTCTATTTTAATGTCAATCTGGGGAACCCAGTCACAAAGCGCGTCACTGTTATCGTGACCACAGACATGGCTGTGGAAGCATGGTAGGGTGAAGAGAATGAGTGATGTGGGAGGGGGGGAGGGGAGTGGGAGAGTGAGGGTGGGGAGGGATGGGGGGAGTGAGGGAGGGGATGGGGAGATTATCACGGTCAACTCATGGTCATAGATGGTTCAAACTACATGGTGCCGATAAACAGCCATGCCCGTCGCTGAACCATGACCCTTGGAGCTAAGAGGATAAGGATAGGGGTTAGGTAATGGAGCAGGAGAAAACGGGAGGGGGGATTGGGGAGGAGTAGGGGTATGGGATAGAAGGCGGGCGCTGCCAAGTAAACTGCCAACAAATCAAAGTCTAAGCTCCACACATCCTGGTCCCCTTTAAAGGAGATAAACAAAGTACGTACTTGTTTGGTGAGGTCCTGGGAGAACGAACACCGTGAGAGAAGAAGGTGGGCTGAAGAGCACAACAGTGGCTGAGGCACTGATTAACCAGCTTTCACAGCTGGCCCAGGGCTCACACACTGGCACAGGACACAGGCACTAGTTACAGGCACTTAGACCCTTCCGTTGTCCATCGCGAGGAAGGTACCGATGGGAAGAGGAAGGAACGACGTCTGTAGGAGTGGAAAGTGGCCAGATGATGTCACAAGGCACCAGAAACACCACAGGCCCGTCTTCGGCATCGGGTCCAAATTACCGGGCTAGACGACGGACTGGGCTGAGCTAAGTGGCCAGCTGAAGATCACAAACACTGGGCGCTATGTTCAGGGCCTAGCAACGAAGGATCAAGACAGCACGTCGCAAGGAGGGCTGTGCCGAGACTCCACGAGAATCCGTGATGGTTTGTATTAAGAGAAAACGATAATCATCAATAACTTCCTTTTCCGTTTAGAAAACCAAAAAAATATATGAATCCAGGTGCAAGGCGTAATCCACACACTGTCATTAAAAACTCAGCGCTCGGTCACAGGCAGGTTAAACTTGAAAAAGCAGCATAACTGCGGAGCTGTTCACTTGCGTCGCACACAGAGAGAGAGAGAGAGAGAGAGAGAAGAGAGAGAGAGAGAGAGGGAGAGAGAGAGAGAGAGAGAGAGAGAGAGAGAGAGAGAAGAGAGACAGGGAGGGAAGGAGAGTGGAGGAGGGGAGGGTGTGATTTTTATGTAGTGGGTGTGTTGCATATGAATGAAATGAACAAGAGAAAACACAATAAATAAAATACAATGGGGACAAGGGACGGAGGGAGAGAGAAAGGGGTCAACCGCCTAAACCACCCGACCCACGTCTGACCCTAGGGTAGTTTGCCCTACCCAAGCACCAATGGGTGAGAGGAAAAAGGGAGAACCCCGAGAAAAAAGAATCCAGCCAGACGCAGCTAAGAGAGCTGCAGGCTCCTCCCCCCCCCCCCCCCCCCCCCCCCCCCCCCCCCCCCCCCCCCCCCCCCCCCCCCCCCCCCACACACACACTCTCACGCGAAAGAGCTCTTGCGCGCGGTGTCAGGCACTGAATTTCGACTGGTGTTAGCGTGTCTAGGGGGTGCCTGACTATTTATTCGAATTTTGGTCTCTCGCCGCGACTCTCTCATTCGATTCAGTCACTGAAGTCAAAATGTAAATTAACCAACACATTTATTTAAATACACAAGCATGCACATAGCAAAATTATTAAATCATAGACTAAAACAAGTCCTTCACATTGACTACAGCGAGTCCTTCCTTTTTTGTGTTTATGTCTTGTGGGCAAAACAAAAGAAAACTATGCAGTTCTGGCCTGTCTAGCCAGCACACATCAGTTCCTGTCGTCGTGTGATGAAGGTTCCTGTCAGTCGACGTTGTCGTGACCCTCGATCATCGGTCCTGTAGACGTTGTTCGTTGATGATGTGCTTTGCTTCTCGTGGTCCACGTAAGTTACCTTCAGGCTTGACTGGGCCCTCAGGGTTTGACCCTATCTACAACATAAATATATACCCGCCCTTCCCTAATACTAGGAAATACAGTTCTATTTTCTTATATAATTCTACAAATACGATTGCTCTTGTTTACCCAGATGCATTCACACAGATCTCATTCGTCTATGTACATCTTCCACATATCTTAATAATTTTCCCATGCACAAGCCACACTTGAGATGAATGCATTCTTAACATTATCACTTCAAACCAACTATGCATACACTCTCAGATGCGCAGTTAATACATGGTCATCTCTTCGCTGCCAAGCCTGCATCAATAATAACGGAGGTGCTCTCTGACTCACGCACCAACACATTTCTATTGTTTTGCATAAATACAGACACTAATTGCACCTTGCGAACAGAAAGAAAAATACAGCGTTCAAAACGGAACAAGCAACACAGAACTTCTGCACACAGCATTATCCACTACCGGGATTAGGTCTTGATTGTAACTAAATGTTACAGCAGTCCCAGCAACAGGAGTTTCCATTCCTCTGAATTCAATGAGCACACCTAACTGCTGCTGTTTATGTCAACAAAATAAATCAATCAATAAGTAAATAGATGAGAATATATATATATATTTTTCTCTTTTGGAATCTCGCTTACTTACTCGGGGTTCCGCAGCGACTGGGAAAATAACGTCACGGCGCGTGACGTCAAACACAGTGGCGTTCTCAGCTGGGTTAACGAGAAGGGCTTTCGTTCGCTCTCCGGAGGGGCTCTTCGGGTCTTGATCCTCTGTCAGCAGGACAGATCCTCCTGGCCGTTCCTGGCTGTGGTGAAGTCCTGGCGTAGGTAGAGGTGGTGCGTCGGTAGGGACTGGACAGATGGCCAGTCCCGCCTCGGTGTTTGTGTCCTCGAGGATGTTGCCGCACCACACTTCTGTTTGCTCCTGAATGGACTCCACCAGAGAGTACTAGCTTCCAGGAGGTCGTGTGCTGACAGGGAGACTCCGGCAGGATCTGTAGCCTTGTCACTCCGGAGAACCTAGAAATGCGCTGCTACTACGGCCATGTAAAAATCTCCTTCTAACCGTTTTCCCGAGTGTCCTAGCAACTCCCTACACTCGTGTGCACACAGCGACCAATCAGCTCCCTACACTTGTGCACACAGCGACCAATCAGGGTGTTGAAGAGGACTGGCTGAGCCTGGCCTCCCCAATCACAGCTCTTGGAACACTCTGATGCATATTACAGTTCTGAGTGAATTTTTACGCAACCTATTACGTACTTCATTCAGAACCGTGTTCCAACAAGCAGCACAAGCTATACAGTTCAAATAC
>JAFLJL010008519.1:0-21294 GCA_018398815.1 Conus ventricosus
TTTTTCCCCCATACGTCGTTAATTTCAATTTCATTTCCGACTATTGAAGTCCGGCTATAAGACTTACATTTAAGGGCCAGAGTTGAAATTGCTTTTTCTGAAAACATTTTGACGGCATAAAAAGATGTAAATGGGCTATGAATCAAATTTTATGTCCAACATTCAAAATTTGGTTCCACGTGCCATTTGAGTCAGGTTTTCCGACCTATTTTATATTCATACTGTCCAGCATTATTTGCTTCTACATTGCGCAGTTTGTTCTAGTATAGGAAATTTTTTGGCTGACCCGCCAACCTCTTTGCGTTTATAATCACCCATCTTAGTAACTCATAACGCATATCAAAGCGCCTATCTCACCATTTGTTCAAAGTCGCAACGTCTTGCAAGGTCTTTTAATTCTAAGTTATACACCTTACAGGCGCTAATGTAACTCCTGATTCTCTGGCCTGCCATATTGCTTTAGTACGTATTATTTTATTTCCAAAACATAGTGAAGGTTATCAACATTTCACGAATTTCCCCTGTTTTGTCTTTGATTTTTATAATAAATGATCCGACCCTTCCGCAAACTAATCTTTTTAAACTGTAAAATAGGGAATTGTATAAATTTCAGTAATCGCAATATGCAGCTATCCTGATGGAAGAGCTCTTAAAACAGTTGAGGGCCTTCATCATATAATTTTCATCATGCTCAGCTCATCCAAATGAAAATTAGTATTGAATGTAATGGCAAGATCGAGCGGATTTTCCTCCCTCATAAGTTTAGTTTTGTTTGACGTAACACTAAAACTATGAACGGCCAGATTGGCATTGTAAAGGCCTAAATGATTAGCTAGCTCTTCATCAAAATAGTACCCTACTTCTCTTCTTCAGGTTTGAAGGTCACCATAGTTTTTAGATTTGCATTGTTAATTTGATAGTATTGTCAAAGGTTACCATTGCTTCTTTTAGGCGAGCAAAACCCGTAATAACCATCAGGTATGGGTTAACTGGCTAACTAAATTGTGCCTCTATTATTAACTTTTTAAACTTAATATTCTCCTTGGCTTTGCTGTATATTAAAACCATGACGACTTTGTAGAATATTTCATTGAGGAGCGCGACCGTTCCTGGTTCCGCATTCGTTATTAATAGCATGTTTCTAAAAACGAAGGGCTTCTTGATTGTTTATTGTTTACAAACAATTTTTTAAAACAAATTAAAAATGAGTGCATTCAAATATACTGATGCAAAATAATTTTTTTTTTCCCCAAGGGTTGGGCCGGCCCTAACAATCTTAAAAATATAACAACTGACACCCTTGACATTTCTGTGACCCAACATACGCCTTTCATAAAAAGGTGAGTACTCTCCATTAAGCCGATATCTTTACCCCCCTATAAAAAAAGACAACATCGCAAAAGTGTGGTTTCAGTTCATCACCAAAGCATTTTATATCAAGAACCAGTTAAACTTTGGCTGTGTATATTTGTGCATCAACCGGGTGTGGGAGTGTCTATGCGATCACTTAAACATCCAGATCCTTCTGTGAGGTCAGTGTACAGATATCAATTTTATTACACCTTTCAGACGTATTTGACAGAACTGCAAGCAACCCTTATACCAAATGACAAACCGTTAATACCATTCAGCAAACAGAATAGACCTGGAAGGCTTTTGAAGGAACATTAATACGAATCAATATTAACATCAAGACAGACTTTAGACAAAAGTCTGAACTAATCATGGCTAGGCACCCCTTCTTATGGGGCGTGCACAGAAATATAATAGACTGGCATCCTCCTACACATCATACTCTTCAGTCACAACTGTTCACCTCGGGTCCATAAGCAAGAGCATACCGCATGACAACATTTACTAGACACTTCTAAGGGGCCTAACAAGAGCGTGAATAGAACGAATAAACGGACTCTATTCGTACTTACTTTTTTGTTTGCTAGGTTCACAAGCACAAGGCCAATATCGAGCCTAACTGATCCTTCTACTGTTTTATGCATCAAAAACAATACTAGGCAAATTTAGAGGACGCCATTAATTCTACAGTTGAATTTCCTTCAAGTATAAAAAGGTACCAAGATGTTTTACAATACGCAGATCAAAAGATAGGACTTTGCTGTTGGCACTGATTATCCATGCTGCCTTCTGAACCTCAGGCTCCAGATTAGGAACAATAAATAAAACTACAACATGAAATTCTCGTTCAGGAAATGAACAGAAGGTTGACAAAACGACATAAATTACTGACCAGTAATATGCAAGCATAAAAAAACAAGATGACCCCCCAAGAATATTCAACAAATTCCCGAAGTCCAAAGCCCAAAGGCCATTGAATACTCATCAAAGCCTCGCAGACTCTGTTTCGCGATGACCATGAAAATGAAAAAGACAGCGCTTGTTCTTGGTTAAACAGCCTTGGATACTTGGTCTTTATCATAACTAAAAATTAACCCAACTATAAGAGAACTAGAGGTGTCCATAAGAGCTCGGCCAAAAGCCAACTACTTGCTTGCTGTAGAACCAAAAGCCAGCTGACAATACCCCCCAATATTCCTGGTAAAGCGTCCACGGGTTTTAAAACCAGCTAATTATTTTAATAAACTTGCAAAGATGATCAAGCAGTTTTTTTACTACCCATGATTTATCACAGGCGGAGAATGGAGGCGATGGCGCGGATGAATGAACTTTTTACCCACCGCCGCCTGTAATAGCCATCACCAGTGGACTATATTGCAAATCCCAAGGCTGTTATAACCTTGCCAATGACTTCCCTGCTCTCTAAAACAATGTTCATATTCGTTCTGCTAGCGTTGCGTCTTCAAATAAATTGTTTTCGATATTATCTCTTATTCTATTCACGTGGAGTTCGTAATAGGCTCGGTTAGTAGTCGTCACATCAAGTTCTTGCTGGATCTCTCTTGTTCATGATCTTTTAGTCTTTGGTTATTCCTTACTTTATATCAGCCCTAAGTTGGCGTCATCAGCCTCAACTAGTTTAACTTTTTCTCTTTTTAATATGCCCATCTAGTTCACCTATTTGCTAAATTTGTTTGTTAATTCGCACCTGATGTTCTTTAAAAGCATGATCAAGGGCCGTTAGTTTCTCGCATGGGTACGGTGAGTCGTGTATAGTCTAATGCTGTTTCTTCTTGAAAAAACTGGATTCTGCTTCTATTACAATTTATTCAATTCACGCAGCTGATTGAATATAATTCAGTAAGTTCCATGTTTTGCATTTGTTATCTGTCTGGAGTTCTTGCAGTGTGTTTAGAAGTTAGAAACTGCCTCCGCCTTAAGTTGCCTAACAAAGCCAAGGCGATTTTGTAAAACGCTCGCAGGGATCTAATTCTAATTGAACCCCGGGCTAAAAACTATAGATGGGTTTTTAAGTTGTAAGCTGAACAAGTTTCTCCTTGGTCGCAACCCTCAAGAACAAATGGCATCTTTTACATATCAAAAATCATTAGGGTCTATAAATTCCGTGAGGTTCTTGGCCTAAAAACTTTGTATACTGATCTGACCTACTTTCTGTTATTCAACCCGCAAAGAGAGCCCCGAGCGAGTTTAACCAAAGGAGATCATTACACTCATGTCGTCTCCAGAATCTAAAACATCATAATCTATCATCCTCAATGCCTTCCATGTTTTTAAATAATTAACTTTTTTATTTTGTTAAAATAAAAAAATGCCACAAGTCATATGGCTCATCTTGGTGACCGCATAAAAAAGCAGAAAGAGCCCCATCATGATTGCGTGAAGAGGAAATAACACGGATATTTTTAAGTTATTGTACCAAAATAATCCAAAACTATTGATGCAGATCAAATCTTACTGTCAATTCAGACCTAGGAGACAGATGATAGATTGTGCCAAGCTTCTGCCGCGCTTACTATTCCAAAATTTAGAATCTGCTTCAACAGACCCAAACAGGACAGTGTTGTACAGAATCTGTGGGCGGGCAATCTTAAGAAAATTTCTATAAAACATGAGGGGCAAAATAAATATTTTCATTACATAATTGCAAGACATATTTTTAACCTATTTCTGAATCAATGGCTAACCGGGAATGAAAGGGCTGACTTTGCGTTTCAGGAAACAAAAATGAAGAAGCGCTAAAACTTAGAATAGGCAGCCCAGATACTAAAGACGTAAAAGTATGCAGCTGATAAATTTATGCGTATGGAAATCGCTTTTCCATACCCTTAAATTTGAGTGAGTTTTTATTAAAAGCGCATTGCGCCAAGTACTTTTCAAGGAGCATAAAGACAGATTGTCATATGGAAGCTAAACTTTTAATGAAACAAACGTTATCAAATCATCAACACCTGAAGCAAAGTACAAGCATATCTGACATCGCGTTAGTAGTTTTGAATAGAGACGTTGTTAGCACCATGAATTAGCAAGCTTGATTGAGCACCAAATATCATTGTTCAAATTAGAAATAAAATACGAAAACGTGCTTCCACATCAACATATCCCCAAAAGCAATGCAGACACTATAAGGAATTTTATTTTTAGTGTTTCAGCATCTACACTATATAGAGGTAAGTTATAATAGCTGTGCGAAGATGAAGAACCGTTCAAAAGAGGAAGTGAAAAGTTTTTTTAATCCAAAAATAACGAAAGTACAAATGTTCGATATTAGAGGGGTATCCTAACTCAAATCTACGCTAGCGGGCTTAAACCATATCAGCATTTTGATGAAAATAAGAAAACTGTTAGGGGGTGGAGGTGGAAAGAAGACCAACAGTTGACCTTGTTTCTAATATTTAAATCTTCAAATGTTTTAGGCTTGATGATTATATAACAACGAAAATACGGTTATGGACTGACCTAAGGTCCACAGAGGATAAACATTAGACCAGTAAGCGGGAGAACTGTATCGAGACGTAATAAAACAATTCAAATAGATAAAGAAGAAGAAGCCGATAAAACCGCATTAAATGTACATTTGTATTTTATTAGTATGATGCTCAACTTAATATTGAAGCTAACAGAATTACGTCAAGATGTAGTATACTAACTTAATATTTTATTTTATAAAAAGCATGTCTGTTCAGGATATATCCAATGTGCCTACATGGCGCCTCCCCCAAAAGAAGGGATAGTAGGAAAAGCCAAACAAAAAAACCTTCAGATAAACAACATACACCAAATGCAACCAAAACAAGAGCAAGACCTTCAAAATACAAGAAAACCAAACGAAGAATTCTGCTGCCGTTAAGATCTGTTACCTAAGTTAATACTGGAGCATCGACTATAAGTGCTCTATCAACAGGAACGAGTGTTGGTCTCTTACAACGGGCATAGCGCACTCCGCGCTTTAACTCTAGGTGTTTGGTCTTTGGCTCTTGTGCCTGTGTTCAAAACTATGTAGGTGCTGCTAGCAAAAAAAATTAAAAAAACTAAACTCCAAAAGCACACAGCTATGGTTCAACTAATAACAGCTAAACTTAGCTCGTTCAAACAGACAATAAATAAAGCACTAGCTTACACAAACCTCACGGATGAAGATTTAATCGTTTACAGGCCGATTTTTATGACTACAAAAGACAAAAGTTTGATCTTCAAAGAAAGGGCGAGACAAGTTTTTCTCAACAGCCAGACCCCGAGCAGATAAAAAAGGAATGCTAAAAAAAAGTTAAACTAAGACATTAAACTCTGTTTCAAAACAGCTCACCTAACAACACCAAAAGGTGTTTATACATTTAGTTTATGAAGTCCCAAGCGCAAAAAGACCAGTCGATATAGAATCGATTAAAAATTGGGGGTTTTTTTTTTTTTTTTAATTTAAATAAACTTTTTGAGTTAGAAAAGAAACTCAACATGGCTAAGATATATGAAGGGCAAGACGAATTTTTTGAAGTAATGCTGAGAGAGAGCGTTTATCACGAGCGCTGGATGGTATGATATAGAAGTCATTGACCCAAACAAACGAACAGTGCAAGTGTATAGTTCATGCTATAGTCATACAAGTTCCAGGTAAACTAACAATAAACCCTCCAGTTAAAAGTAAAGTTAGCTGTTTTAATCGTACTAAGTAACAAAAAAGTGAAGAAAAACTAGAAGTCGGGTCTCGACTAAACGAACAGATCTAATTCTATCTCGTAATGACTTAAACACCCTTTTGCAGAAACGAACTGCTATGCACAGTTATGACGCTGCGCTGAAGAAGCCAAAATGGAGAGGCTCTGGTTGGTCAGAGGGCGAAGTCTTAGAGATCAGATTAAAACAGCTAAGTATGCGCCGATATGTTGGTAAGGCTTTAATTCCACAACCTCACAGCATTAAGTTGCAAAAAGAGCAGTTTCTAAACATAAGGATTCGGACAGACAAATGTTTTAATGTGGAGTGTTCTTGCAAGGCTGCATTACGCCGCAAACCGCAGAGAGAGTGTCTAACTATGCACCCTTACATAATGATCTTAACTTTAGTGGGGTTCCCTTTCCTGTTAGAGTAGACGCAAATAGATCTGTTGAAGAACAAAACACAACCAATAACTGTAAGTATACACATGGGATGAGGAAACAAATATGGTGCCAATTAAGTTTCCAAGAACAGCCCAACGATTGGCGACCAGACAAATCAAGGATAGACTTTACTACTGATGCTTTCACCAAGCGGGTCTACCGGCATTACACATTGATACGAACAATGGTAGACTAATGCAGCATACTTCAAAAGATCATGGAGCAAACAAGAATGCGTAGAAAATGTTTAACAAGAATGCCATCTGTTCAAGCCGCTGAGAGCCGAAACATAAGAAACAGTGTTAAAGTTCCCTTGTAGACTGTAATACAGAAACTAATTACGCCCCAACACCCGATCTAAAGTTAAGTTTTATAAGTAACTGGAAACAGGCTGCAACAGTTCTCCATGATGTATAGCTCAGACCTTTTGAAATCACTCATTTTTCCTAAGAAGAGGCCAGCGCCACAAAACTTCGAAAAAACAGGTCCTTAATGAGTACATCATCAGATTTGTTCAATTGCCTTATTATTGTAAGGTACGGATGGCGTCCAGATCAGAACCAAAATTATATAGTAGGGTCTAATGCTGCAGAGTACTACTAGAACGCATGCAGCAAGTGCGCAATGCCTGTCTAATAATCAAAACTTCTCTGCAATCAAAATGACCGCCTGAAGACCAAACAACCGTATGACACACCACACATTGTTGGATGATGGTTTTATGGAACTCAGTGAAGAAGCAACAAATGCGCAAAAGGTAAGAGACCAATATCACATTAGTGGAAAGTTCAGAGGGACTGACGCACAGTAAATGACCATCTTCAACAAGATGGAACCAAAAGACATGGAAGACTGCCTGTATTCTTTGCATACCTTTGCGAGGTTACGACTCTCAATCTTATTATGGAAAAGCAGTGACGATGCCATCTATGGTGTCATGCATTGGCACAGTCAACAGAAAAGTACATGTGCTTTAATCAGAAAAACATGTCTTTTAACTCTATGCTGCACAATGTGGATCAATAAGTCACTGGCTAGTCCTTAAAGTCCTGCCCAATAACGGAAAAAATATTTTGACATCAACACATGTTAGAAAGGGTGGTTTACCCTATATCATACATGGAACAGATTTGAATGGTTTGACGAAGATACACCTTCCCCAATAAGGCGCGTGTCTATTCTTAGACTGTAAGGAAAGGACATCAGTGACACTGATTTACCCAGCAATGCTCAAGATGCGTGGCTATAATATAGAGTTTAAAACGATGGGAGACTATCATGATTCATACTTAGAGGCAGATGTATGTTTGTTGGGCGGATTTTTTTGAAAACTTAGAAAGACCTCATGAACATTATAGCCTTGATCCCGCGCGATACATTTCTCATTTCTGCTCCCGGGATGTAGTTGGGACGCTTTCTAAAAGTTTACTGAGTACAGATGAGTTGATTGTCAGATTTCCAATGATTCAGATGAGTTGAAAACGGGTTGCGAGTGGGGAAATAGTATGGAGTCGGCATCATACTGTAAGCAAACAACAAATACATGCAACGTATTTGACCCAGTAAAAGGTCTAACTATCTTAAGTGATATTTAGATGCAAAAATCTGTATGCTGGGCACTGGCGCATCAACTTCCATTACGTAACTCAAAGATTTACACAGGTACGACTAATATTCAAAAAGCATTAAAGTTGGTTTGGGCCATTAACTGCCTGATCCGCAGCGTGTTTCATTCTAGAAGTGATTTAGAATATCCTCATGAACTCCATGACCTGCTAATGAACTATCCATTAGCATCAGAAAGTCTAAAGATGGAGCCAAGATAGCCGCCTAAACTTGTGCCTAATCTATCGAGGCAAAAAAAATTATTCTGTCAACACATACTTCTACAATTTAATTAAGGGACATGGGTGAAGTTGACAGCAGTTCATCGCATAATTGCTTTTGGGGGGATCAAGAACATTTCAATGAAACCATACATCCATGAAGAACACTGATCTCATAACTAAATCCACAGATGCTAGAAAAAAGTTTTACAAGCATAGATGAACCACAGCTGTTTTGCGAAAGACTATGGAGAATCCGCACAAGCGCAAAGTGATGTCAATTAGTCACCAAGAGAACTACGCATATTAAGCTGACTTCAAAACCAAATTATCAGGACTTCAGAAGTTTCATGATCACCTTTTTGGCATAATGAGTGAAAAGAAAAAGAAAGTCCAAATTGGACAAACCTGTTTATATTGGGTTTACTGTTTTAGAATTGATCAAATGCTTTGATGTTAGAATACATATTATTACAACTTTAAAGCCCTCGTATCCTGAGTCCAGAGTACTTTACGACAGATTACAGATAGTTTTGTTAAAGATATCCCTACTAAGACATCAATAATGACAAGGAAACCGAAGTGGCTAAAGAGCATGACAGGATGTATTACACGTCCGATTACCCTAAAAACTCTCCTTTACTATCAATAACTAACAAGAAGGTATTTATGAAAGATGAAAAAGGGAAAAAAAAAAATGGGAAAAATTTATCTGTAAAAGGTGAACAAGGAGTTTGGGTTTGGTTTAGAGGTCAAAAATGACAGTATTATCGAGCCAGAGAAAATCATTAAGAAAGCAAAGGAATATCTCGCCTGCGTTGTTGCAGTCAAACAAATACACAAGCAACTACAAAAAGCCTTGGTTAGGCAATAAGACTTTCCATCAGACACCGAAAAACTGCGATCTGAATCTTCTACATGAGATCATACAACCACAGTTGTAACAAAAAAGTCGTTAGATAGAACAAACACAAAACGTGTGTTTGTTAATACCAAATCCAAGTTTTCCATATGTCAATCGGGCAGCATGGAGGACCGCAATACCGGGGTATTATAATTTTCATCAACTATCTGTTAAAAGATCAATCATAGCTACATCCAATACATTTAAATCTTTTCTCATGTTTTGCTTGATGCTTCGAAATTTTTTATTATTTCAATAAATTACTTTTACGCCACTTTGAGGGTATGAGTTTAGGTGATCTGGATGATTTACATCATTGATTAATGGCCCCGAAAATGTTTCCCCTAATGACATTACACGGCATGAACAGATTCACCGCATCATATCAAGGACTTCAACCTTAACCATTCTTGTTTACGTTCTGCGCACTTCCATCAGATCTCCATTTTAAACTCAAAAAACTATACGTAAATTAATTAAGCAACTGGAACTGTGTCTGGAGGATTATCATCCCTGCAGTTGCTTCCTTCACAAAAGATCTTTGAGGATCTGGATTGTTTAGTTGTGCCATTTTCTCGTAAATAAAACTCGGGCGGATTCATATTTACAATTCTTTTTATTTTTCATATGGATCAGACACACCAAACTGATCTGTTGCCTGCTGCGAGAGTCCCCTCTGCTTCGTCCCGTAAATACAGGTACTTACTATATAAACCAAAAAACGTAATAGTTTGCCGGATGAAGTCTCTCCTTCAACAACATTTATTGTATTTTCTTTTGATTGCTTGTACTTGGTTTTTCGCCCTTAAAATTCTTCATTAATCAATGCGCGCAAAACTGAGGGCATTCTTCTAACCCAATATCTGTGTTGCGAGAAATTGTCATCATATCTCTTGATAGCTGGTAGGAGAAAAGTCTTTTCTCAGCAAACTGTTTGTTATAAAGTTTCAACTAAGCCTGGGACCTGTGAACGTCACGAATGGCTCTTTTTACTGAGTAACTCAATGGTTTCACCTCAACAATAATTGATTCACAGCCCTTTAAAATCTTTTCCATCATCGACTTGAATCATGCGAGGATAATTAAGGGCCCGATGGGTATAAAATGTAGTAGCAACAGTCAACAGCAGAAGCACACTTTTTGTGTTAAATGTTCCGCATTCTTTGTATCTTGAAGCTATTCAATGACTGTGAGCGCTGTACTTACATCTTTTTCGTCTAATCGAATCAGAGGTAAATATAGAAGATCCAATTGATTGGTGTCGTTCGGATATTTGCGTTCACAAAGTGGTTGTCCTCACCTTCATTATTCGTTTGGGCGCAGTAAAATAAATTTGCCAAATCGCTTGATTTAGATAACCATTCTTTGCCTTATTGTTCACTGACTCCAGCTGCTAGGCTTAGCTTTATTAATTGCTGTGATGCCCTTCCAATATCATTTGGGCGAAAATAGATTTTGATCATATTTTATTCAGGCTAAATATAAGCGCAACAAAAATACACAACGTCCATACCAACGGCAATAAACCCGCATTTTCTTAGCATCTGTTTGTTTTTCTGATGGATGATAAAAGTCGCTTAAATTTTGGTGGGGGCAATGGTCGCGATGGTTTGCCTGTTTACAAGATAAAAAATGTTTTAATTTGCTTGATCAACATCTTTACATTTGTTAAGCGCATTGCCCTGTTTTTTCAGAGTATCATTAAATAAAATCTAACTGCTCAAGTTCTCTTCTTTTTCATAGGCGATCTAGTGTTCTGCTGCTAAGTGCTTCCACAGCTTTGTATGTCTTTTTCTCTCGACCTTCAACTCGCAGTTTTACTAAATGCTAATAACTTCCACTAAAAGCAGCGCATTAACCACAGCGCCGCCATATCATCATTATCGACGAATCCATTTTTTATAAATGATATTTTTTTATTTACATATATTATACGGTTCTGGAATTAATTCCTTTCCTTGACTAGAAAATCTTTCTGGCACCAGGGGGGCCGAAGCTGCAATGATAGCAATCAGCTTTGCTGAATCCTCAAGATCTAAGTTTGCCTAAGATCTGCTGGTTAATACGTAACAAAACTTTTACCAAGCATTGAGTATCCAACAACACTTAGACCTCCAATAACAGCAGAATGGTAATACAAGGGTTGGTAACAGTTTTTTTCAGTGCTCATTTTTTATAAAATAAAATAATTATAATTTAATAAAAACATAACAGTTGAGGATCTACTACAGCTACAAGCGTCCTAAACCTTTTCCCGAACATATGAATGACAAGTTGATGGCCAAGCTGTTATTCCCCAAAAGAGAGGTTGTATTTTGGCATCGAGTGATGGAAAAACAAAAACAGTTCCTCGTAACTGAAATTCAGCATTGAACAGATTCAACAGATGTCGCCACAAACTTATTAAAGTATCATAACTAGTATGAAGGCCAGCTGGGTCTAGAATGGTGAAAAGTGTGGGGGCAAACGGATTCTAAGTTTGCGGAACACTAAACTTAGTCAGTAGTAGAGGCTCCATTGATTCTGAACAAGATATTCTTACGAATGATTTTAACGCAAGATCCAGTTTAACAAAGTCATTAGAGCTCTAGGATGTGATCTATACTACAGATTTGAACAATTGTTATCGCCATTAATCCATGGGATTAATAACTTTTAATCATAAAGATTTTGTTTCCTAACAAATGAACGAGCTGGAAAAGTCCAACAGAACCAGAAACATGAAACATAGAATCAGGTGGAGAAAATGTAACCAAGCCGAAAATCAGCAAGAATCAGAAAACCAGAATCTAGGTGGGGGCCATGAAAAGTGTCCACATTCCTGGCCTGCGTGGTTAAAGCAGAAAAAAATAGCAGAGTTGGAACAGACTAAAAAAAATTAATGTTACAGAATATAACTCATCAAGAAACAAACACCGCCAAACGACCAGAACTAAGTTGAATTCAATGCCAGGCTAAAAAAAATCCCTGTATTCAAGGGCCCCAAAGTCTACATGGAATCATGAACATAAAACGGTTGCCATTATTGTGCGCCTTGCTGCGTGATGGGGGCATTATTACGGTTTATAAAAAATATACACAAAGGCAACAAAAACAAAAGCAATCAAAAAAAAACAGACCGTTAAATACAGAAAAAGACAACTGCACGCCAAAAACCCCAACAACAAAAGATCATTTTTGAACCATTTATAATGCAAAAAAATTTAAAAATTTTTATAATAAAAAAAGCACATGGGCGAAATAAAAAATTGATGAAGTCAATAAATAAAGACATGGCGTCTATTAAAGGAACATTTCCATAGACCAAAATTGTAATCAATGCGGTTGCTTAGGATGGTAAAAACTTCATTAAATCTATGCTGACCGAACCCGTCCCGCGCATAAGTGCGTTAAGCAAGACATCCTCAACTATGACGCGTTTTTTGGAGGCGTGTGTGTACTATATTAGAACATCTACAATAATTTAATGATAAAAGAACATCGGGATAGTATTTTTTTTGATAATTATAAGTAACCTTAATAAGACCTTGTTGTACTTAGAGGATGACTTAGTTATGATCTTAGGTTTAACTGGGTAAGAACTAAGATACGAACATATTAAGTAACCTTTGAATGACTGAGGATGACTTGTGCAACTCGAGGATGACTATAGAGGATGACTTACGAATAACTTGAGAAATAACATGGGCCAAACTTGACTTGAGAAACTTGAGTAACTTGAGTAAGAACTTGTGGATGACTTGAGTGCGTGCGTGGGGTGGGGGTGGGGGTGGGGGGCGTGCGTGCAGGTTGGGGGTGGTGGGACGAGCGAGCGTAGGGTAGGACAAAAACACACACACACAAACAAACACCCAATCTGCAAGGACAGTGCTTGTGGGAAAGTGAAGGGCTTATTTGTTGTTATACACTATGAACTTGAAAATTCAAGGCAGCCGCTCGAAAGCCCACAGTAACAAAGTCCTGAATCAAATAATCACAGGAACTGTTTACAGTTCAATCGGGCGGCCGCTGCGTAATGCAGTGCCTTTAGCGGGTGAAGATGTTGGCGCCGCCTCCAGTAGGCCGGGTAGAGGTGGCTTTGATATGTCAATCGGCAGACTCTGCCGATTGGCCTTGTTTGTGGGCGCAGTAAAACTACCCGCTGGTGGAAGAGGCCCAATTACTCCTGCCAATGCAGTTTCAAACGACGATCATGGCGTATCATGCCAGAATGCTTTAAAGTTGGGGTATTGATGGGATTGTATGTATTATCAGAATGAGTTTTCGTTTGCTGTATAACTCGGTGAACGAAATCGCAAGTTTGATGAAATTTTTGAATAAGAATAAAACAAAATGACACTTCAATAGTCTTCTTACAACGAGTTGGCTCAACAGCAAATCTTCTTTTCTTCAGATAAGACTCCCAAGTTTTTGTGTTTTGACTGTTTCACAATTGAGCTTGTGCTTCTGAAGCCAATGGCCCTAAAAAAAGAGCCTGAGAAAGAGATTTCCCTTTCGTCATTTTTCACAAGTAACAAGCACTTTCTGTAAGATGGGATTCATTTCTTGAAGCCACAGTTATTCAAAGGTTTTGGTTTCATCATATGGTTCGGAAGGTAAGCTCACAAACTGTGTTTCAATATTTGTCAAAATCCTTCCAACTGATAGTTCCGTTTATTTGTTCCGGAACGGAAACAAAAACAAATGGGGCTTCCTTTTTGGCTTTGAGGAGAAGAACAAGGCTCGCCACTCAATTTCTTTTCTTGTCAAAAACTTTGCCATGGGCCTCATGAATAAACAATGTATTTTTCCACAAGAACGTGTCTGTTGATCAGAAAGTTTTCCTTGCGAAAAGATATAACAACAACAGTTCATCCATTCTTTGAGTAATATTAGTGTCACTTCAGCACAGGCAGAAAACATTGAAACATCACTTCCCTGAACTCTCCATGTTTTTTTAACACCCACAATTCTAATTCTAGACATCGACTCGCGCACGGTCTTTACAGCGCGTCTGTCCAGATGTAAAATGGTAGAAGTGTTTCCACAACACAACGCGTCACGTGATGTAAGTCTCAGCACTAGATTCGATAGAGGCTAACACAAGATCTGGCATCAGCAGGCTCGCCTGTCACGCGGGTATATGGCCCTTGCTAAGTCATGAAGCCCAACAGCACAAATTAAGTGATCAGGTGACAACCTAATGGCGGGTCTTTGCAGTACTCTGATAGATGCGGATTCCTTAGGCTGGTTAAGCAATTAGCAATTAAAGGCTTACCGCCCTCGGCCGTTTGTGTATGGGCCCTTCAGTAACTCAAGTTTTCCCTACGTAACTCTATGGGGTTGTGTTTCAGCCACTGCTGCTGCTTTCCCCAAACGTTACCCAAAAAACTTTTAGTATATTAGTATTAGCTAGTCAGTGAGAACAGGGAACCTTTATTCTGGCTCACTTTCCGCCCGAAAACCGGTTGAGGGTAAAGTGAGCCAGAATGAAGGTTTCCTGTTCTCTGAGAGGAAAAAAAGGCTGTGCTCCAGTTCAGTGATCAATGCCCACAGACTGACAAATGATGAGGAGATGTAGTTGTACAGCAGTACACGTCATTCATCAACACCACGCTCTTCAGCATGACGCGCAGCAGTTTTCGCTGGAAAAAGCAGATGAGTCCGACTCTGGTTTGTAGGTGCTTTTCAAGGCAAGTATGAGTTCTACCAGCCTGAGGAGTGTCATCCAAAAGCTGCTGCTTCTGTCTCACGGCCAGCAAACAGTGAAGGCTTTCAAGCAACAAGGATACATGTAGCTGACAACCTTAGCCAGGAGGCCCTCAGAGCGAGGAACTTTGATGTGGATTCCATACTGGAGGCTGGAGGCATCTTGAAAGTGCCACATCACAAAGAAGATTCTGGTGTCGTGGCAGGAATGCTCCCCAAGCCTACAATCAGACCCTGGAAAGTCAAAAAGACTGAATGGAAGCAGACAGAGTTGAAAACCTTGAAGAGAAAAAAATGGTTGAGACATACAAGATGTCAAGACAAGGAAGCTGGTGCTTCAGAGAAAATATTCACAAACGGCACTTGTTTGAGAAGCTGACAAATCTTTCCGCGAGAGGCAAAACGGCAAGGAGCCTCACTCTAATAATGACCTGCGGGGCCTGATGCTCTTTCGTGTTTCTGCCAAAGACAAAGAGGAACATCGTGGGCAACACTGTCTAAGCAACTTCTACAAAAAGGAGAGGAACGAAGAAACTGAGTTAGTGCTGCTGTCTCTCACCCCATTCCCCAACGACCAGTGCTTGCTTCACATCACTCCATTCCCACACCAGTGCTGGCTCCTACTCCACCCATTCCCCCGCACCATGCTGCTTCACATTCACCCAATCCCCCCACCCGTGCTGCTTCTCTCACCCAATTCCCACCCAGTGCTGCTTCTCTCACCCGATTCCCCACCCCAGTGGCTCATCTGTCTCTTCACCCATACCCCACCCCAGTGCTGCTTCTTCTTCTCTTCAAACACCATATACCCGCACCCAGTCTGCTCTCTTCACCCATTCCCCACCCAGTGCTGCTTCTCTTCACCCATTCCTCCCCACCCCAGTGCTGCTTCATCTTCACCCTGTCCCACCCCAGAGCTGCTTCCTTCACCCATTCCCGCACCCCTCCCTCATGCACTCATCAAACTAGACCTCTGGACTCTGCCTCACTTAGTTAGCCACATACACGGTGCTCCTGCGAGTTGTGTTGTGATGCCTGCCTCTCCTAGTTCTCTCCCTCTACCCATATTTTGTTACTTAATCAAAATGTAGCTGTGAATCACCCAGCTGTAAGCTTATTTATCCTTGGCCTCACTTTCTGACAAAATACAAGGTACGAAGACTTATGTGCAGACTTTGGTCAAGTAAAGTCAGGGATAGGGTTTTACCCTCAATTAGTAGAGAAAGAGAAAGGTATGTTTATTAAAAAAAAAAAACAAAAACTTTTGGAAAAAAAAACCCGGAATTTGACCCAGTAAAAGGTCTAACTATCTTATTATTAATGCAAACAATCTGAATGGTTGGGGCAATGGCGCAATCCTTCCATTACGAATTTTAAAGATGAAAACAGACGAATAATTTTCCTTTAAAAGGGGTTGGGGCATTTTTTAACCCCTGACACAGCGGGGTTTCATTCTAAAGTTGTTTTAGAATTCCTCATGAACCCTGACCTGCATAATGATACCATTAGCAAAAAGTCAAAGAGGATCCAAAAGCCGCCTAAACTTTGGCCAAATTTTTTTGGGGCAAAAAAAAAATTTTTTCGTCATCACAGCCTAAAATTTTTTTAAGAAGGGTTTTAAGTTGACAGCAGTTCTCGCTTTAATTTGCTTTTGATAAAGAACTTTTCATAAAACCAACATCATAAAACATTTTCTCAGAACAAATCCACGAGCTTCAAAAAACTTTTCAAGCGATAACAACAGCTTTTTTGGAAAGACTATGGAAAATCCGCACAAGCGCAAAGAGTCAGTTATCCCCAAAGGGAAACAACAATTAAGCTACTTTAAAAACCCAAATTTAACAGATTTTCAAAAATTTTCATGTCACCTTTTGGCAAAATGATGAAAAAAAGAAAGTAAAATTGACAAACCTGTTTTTATTGGTTTACTTTTTTAAAATTTATAAAAGTTTTTATGTAGAATTTCTTTATGACTTTTTTAAGCCCTCGTATCCTGATCCAGAGTATTTTTACACAGATACAGAAGTTTTGTTATAGTTCCCTTTTCTGAAACCTATAAAGACAGGGAAACCGAAGGGCTAAAGACATGCGGGATGGAAATACACTCCGTTACCCTAAAAACTCCCCTTTTTACTTTCAATTAACAACAAAAGGGTTTTTGGGAAAAGATAAAGGGATGAATTACGGGGAAAGGGGAAAAGATTTGTTGGTTTAAGGCAAAAATGTACAGTATTCGCCAAAAAAATCTTAAAAAGCAAAGGAATATCTCGCAGCGTTGTGCAGTCAAACATATCACATACAACTACAAAAAGCATTTTTGGCAATAAACTTTCATCATACAACGTAAAACTGCGATCTAACTACATGAATCAACACAACAGTTGTAAAAAAAAATCGTAAAAAACAAACACAAAACTGTGTTTGTTAATCCGGGTTTTTCAATGCAATGGGGCACTGGAGGACCGCATAAACGGGGGGGTTTATTTTTTCATCAATTTTTGTTATAAATCAATCATAGTTTCATCCAATTCATTTAAATTTTTTCTCATGTTTGCTTGATTCTTAAATTTTTTTTTTATTATTTCAAGATATTCTTTTCCCAAAATTTGGGGTTTTGAGTTGTAGGTGATCTGGATGTTTTACATCATTGATTAATCCCCGAAAATGTTCCCCAAAGCATTACACCATGAAAATGTTCCCCTCATTTCAAGGTCTTTTCCTTTACCATTTGTTTCGTTCTGCATTTCCCTTCTGAGCTTCCTTTTAAACTAAAAAAATTTACTAAATTTAAATTTAAGCAACGAACTGTGTCTGGAGGGATTATCGCATTCCCCTTTTACAAAAGACTTTGGGGAGCTGGGGTTTTTTTGGGCCATTTCCAAAATAATAAAAGGGGGGTTTCTTTTTTTACAATTCTTTTATTCATATGGATCAACACCCCAAAACTGTCTTTGCCCTGATGCAGGTCCCCTTCTCTTTTTTCCCGGTAAAAAAAGGGTCCCTTTTATTTTTAAAAAACCAAACGGTAAAGTTTCCCGATGAAGTCTCCCCTTAAACAACATTATTGTTTTTTTTTTGGTTGCTTTACTGGTTTTAGCCCTTTAAATTTTTTCATTTTCATTGCGCGAAAAACTGGGGGCTCTTCTAACCCTTCTGTTTTGCAAATTGCAATCACTCTCTGTATCTGGTGGAGAAAAAGTTTTTTCACTAACGTTTTTTAAATTTTTAAACAAACCTTACCTGTGAACTCCCGAATGCCTTTTTTAAGGGTTTCTCATTTTCAACAAAATTTGATTCACTTCCCTTAAAAATTTTTTCCATCATCGACTTAATCATGCGAGGATAATTAAGGGCCCCGTTGGTATATTATTTGTATAGCAACAGCAACAGCAAACACTTTTTTGTGTTAATGGTTCCGCATCTTTGTACTTGAACTATCAAGACTGTGAGCGCGATTTTAAACTTTTTCGTCTAATCGTATCAGAGGTAAATATAGAAACCATTGATGGTTCTTTCGTATTGCTTTCACAAAGTGTGGCCCTGTTTTCGTTTGGGCCAGTAAAAAAATTTGCCAAAATGCTTGTTTAATAACCATTTCTTTTGCTGTTTGTTCCTGATTTTCCAGCGTTTGCTTAGCTTTTTATTGCTGTATCCCTTTCCAAATCCTTTGGGCAATAATAATTTGTTCATTTTTTTTTTCACCAATATTTGCGCAACAAAATACACAACGGTCATACCAACGGCAATAAACGAAATTTCTTGCAGGGGGCGAGGGAGATAAAATCGTAAATTTGGGGGCAATGTCTCGTTGGGTTTGGCCTGTTACTAGATAATAGGGTTTTATTGCTTGATCAACCTTTAAAATTTAAACGCAGGCCTGTTTTTTTTAGATACATTTAAAAAAATCTAACTGCTCATTTTCTGCTTTTTTAGCGATCTTGTGCTGCGCTATTGCTCCACACTTGTTATGTTTTTTTCCCTTTGCCTTCATCTCGCAGTTTTCTAAAAGCGAATTACTTCCCCTAAAAGCAGCGATTAACCACAGCGCCGCCCATCATCATTACGAGCGAAGCATTTTTATAAATGTATTTTTTTTTACATTTTTATACTTTCTGGAAATTTTTCCTTGCTTTACTAGAAAATCTTCGGGGACCCGAAACTGCAAAGATAGCAATCAGCTTTGCTAATCCCAAATCTATTTTCCCAAAATCTCTGTTTTTAAATTTTTACAACTTTACCAACATTTGATATCCTACACTTTAAACCCCCAATAACAGCAGAAGGTATACAAGGTTGGTAACATTTTTTCATGCCTTTTTATAAAATAAAAAAAATTTTAATTTAATAAAAAACATAAAATGATGATCACTACGCTACAAGCCCTAAAACCCTTTCCCGAACTTATGAATACCAAGTTTTTGGGCCCAACTTTATGCCCCAAAAGAGAGTTTATTCTTGGCAGCGTGTGGAAAAACAAAACAGTTTTTCCCGAACTGAATTCACATTGAACAGATTCAACAGATTCCCACAAACATTTTTTAAATATATAACAAGAAGCGCAGCTGGGGGCAGAAGGGGGAAAAGGGGGGCAAAAAAAGGTTTTTAGTTTTTTACACTAAAATACATAGATTTGCTCCCATTGTTCGAACAAATCTTACGTATGATTTTAAAGCAAATCCATTTTTTAAAAAAGTCATTTGAGCTCTAGGGGTGGGATCTATCTACAGATTTGAACATTGTTATCGCCATTAAACAGGGGTTAAAAACTTTTAATCATATAAAAATTTTTTCCCTTCAAATGAAAGCTAAAAATCAAACCAAAACAGGGAAAAGAAACAGGGGAGAAATACCAAGCCCGAAAATCACAAACAAAAACACGAACAGGGGGGGCCATGAAAAGTGTCCCCACCTGGGGGTTTAAAACAGGAAAAAAATTGCAGAGTGGGAAAAGACAAAAAAAATTAAAAGTTACAGAAATAACTCATCATGAAAAAAAAACACCGCCAAGCCCAAAAAATTGATTCAAAAGCGCTAAAAAACTCCATGGTTTTAAGGGGCCCCCAAAATCTTTATGGAATTAACTTAAAACGTTGCCATTTTTGCCCATTGCTGCTGTTGGGGGGGAGTTTATTACGGGGAAAAAAATACCAATGGGAACAAAAACAAAACAATCAAAAAAATCTGAACCGTTAAATACAGAAAAAAACAACTGCACCCAAAACCGCCAACAACAAAGATCTTTTGAAAATTTATAATCAATAAATTTTAAAATTTTTTAATAAAAATAGAACATGGCGATTATAAAATGTGAAGCAAAAATAAAGACAAGGGTCATAAAAGACTTTCCATAGACCAAAATTTTAACAAGCGGTTTTTAGTGTTTTTAAAAGATCTATCTGACCGATCCCGCCTAAGGGCGTTAAGCAAACATCCTCAACGATGACCGTTTTTGGGCGTGTGTTACTTATTAGACATCTACATTTAAATAAAAAAAATCGATTGTATTTTTTTTATAATTATAAGATAACTTAAATAAGACCGGTTGTACTTAGGATACTTAGTTATGATCTTAGGGTTTAAATTGGAAGAATTGATCAAAAACTTATTAAGAACTTGTGAAAGATTGAGGTGACTTTGGGGGAAATTGAAGACTTAAGGGTGACTAAAAACTTAGAATAACTTGGGGGCCAAATTGACTGGATAACTTGGGGTAACTTGTTAAAATTGTGGGACTTGAGTGCTGCGTGGGGTGGGGTGGGGGGGGGCGTGCCCGGGGTGGTGGGGGTGGGGGCTGCGTGCGTAGGGTAGGGCAAAACACAACACACACAAACAAACACACAATAGACGGGCAGTGCTTTTGGGAAAGGAAGGGGGGTTTTTGTTTTTTCACTTGAACTTTTAAATTCAAGGGAGCCGCCGAAAACACTTAACAAAGTCCCGAAACAAAATCACAGGATCTGTTTCAGTTCAAAACGGCGGCCCCCCAAAAGGGGCCTTTAGAGGGGAAGGAGTGGGGCGCCGCTCCAGAGGGCCGGGGAAGGTGGGGTTTTTAGTCAATCCCACTCTGCCGATTGGCCCAGTTTGTTGGGGGCTAGTAAAACACCCGTGGGAAATGGGCCCCAATTTCTCCTGCCATGCAGTTCTAAACTCATGCTATCATGCCAGAAGCTTTAAGTGGGGGTGATTTAAAATATTTCAGAAGATTTCGTTTTCTGTAAACTCGTTTAAAGAAATCGGGGAATTTTGTGAAATTTTGAATAAGAATAGAAACAAAAGATTTTAAACCCTTCAATTTAAAGTCTTTTTTTAAACCCCCAAAGAAAGTTGGGTTTTCAACCCAAAAAAACCAAAAAATTTCCCTTTTCCTTCAAAAATTTTAAGGGGGCTTCCCATTTTTTTTTTTGGTTTC
>JAFLJL010008520.1:0-23936 GCA_018398815.1 Conus ventricosus
ATTAAAACGACTCACCAGCTCGCCTCTTCCGCAACACCCCCCCCCCCCCCCTCTACCCCCCCTCCCTCGCCTCCCTCTGCACCCCCATCCCTCCACCCCCCCCCCCCCCCCCCCCCCACTTCCTACTCATCACCACTACCTCCTCCCCACCCACCCCTTAAGCTGAAATCAAATTATGTCTGACAAACACAGCGCAAATCTTCGCAAACCCCCAAGTATACGACAGAGTCATCAGCATAATGATGTTGGTCGTGAACAGGAGAAGAAGAAAACTGCTTGTTTAGTAAATTTGCTTTCCCTTCAGGGTCCTGTATTAGGTTATTCTGTTGTTTCTCAGGTCTGGAATCCCAATGTTGTCCTGTCTCTTACTCTTAAATGTAAGACCATAATTTCTTGTTTTGATGATCACCTTCTGAAATCATCAAATTAACATAATTGGAGTGAGCAAGCCTACATTCTCTCTTAATATGTTTACACCAAACCAGTAATCTTTCAATACTCTTTCTTTTTTTTTTTAATTTTGCACATCGAGAAGTTAACAGAAAAATCCGAAAGGAAACACAAACTTACGTTATCGCCTTCCCTCTCTCTTTGCTTTTCGGTCGTAATTCTTAGGCCCCTAACGGAAGACATTAAACCAGTACACAAGGAAACAACTAGGCTCGAAATTGACCAAGTAGGGTTCTAGTCTACAGTCACATATAAAGCACAAACTTTTTACACGCTGGTGGTCTGTTGAGTCCGAATATTTTTTTTAATTCTCCCCTTCGTTCTTTTCCTACTATTTTTTTCGTAATACACTCACAATCATCAGGTTGATTTTTAAGGTAACTGTATAGGCTTGCAATCAGAGAGAGAGAGAGAGAGAGAGAGAGAGAGAGAGAGAAGAGAGAGAGAGAGAGAGAGAGAGAAGAGAGAGAGAGAGAGAGAGAGGAGAGAAGAGAGAGAGAGAGAGAGAGAGAGAGAGACAACGAACGAACGAACGAACGAAATGTTGTTTAATGAGGGAAAAGAATAAGCACCAGTAACTAAAAGGGAATATGAAAAATGGTTGCAAAAAATAGTAAAGATAATCCTAAATTATTTTGGAAGTATGTTCAAAATAGATTAAAAGTTAATACAATATTGGTGCCCTAAATAAACCAGATGGTTCCTTGGCAGTAAGTGATAAAGAAAAGCGGACACATTAAATGATTTCTTTGCTAGTGTTTTTACACATGAAGATTTAACAAATATACCATTATTGGATGAATGTGCATATTCAAGTGGGATATCCTTGTCAGAGGTAAGAGTTACCCCAAAAGCAGTGAGAGATAGACTGGTCAAATTAAACCCAAATAAAGCACAAGGACCTGATCAGATCCCCTCAAAAGTTTTAAAAGAATTAGGAAATGAATTATCTGTCCCACTATGTTCATTATTCAATAAAACATTAGAATCGGGTACCTTACCCCAAGACTGGAAGACAGCTGAAGTAACAGCCTTGTTTAAAAAGGGTCAAAAGCAGATCCAGGTAACTATAGACCAGTCAGCCTGACTTGCGTAATAATGTAAAGTGTTAGAAAGCATAATTAGAGATTCAATTGTAGAACATTTTACAGATAATAATTTATATGCAAAATGTCAGCATGGGTTCCGAAAAAAAACGTTCTTGTGTTACTCAGTTGCTTGAAGTTGTAGAAGGTATGACAAAATTTTTGGATGATGGTCACAGTGTCGATGTTATATACTTAGATTTTAAGAAGGCTTTTGATACTGTGCCACATGAAAGGCTACTTTTAAACTATCTACTTATGGTATATCTGGCAACTATTAAAATGGATACAAGGATTTCTGACAAATCGGGTACAGCGTGTAAGAGTAGGTAGTGAAAGATCTAATAAAGCCAAGGTTCTAAGTGGTAAAACCTCAGGGTAGCATCTTGGGCCCAATATTATTCACAGTGTTTATAAACGACCTGCCATTATCATTAAAAAGCACCTGTAAAATATTTGCTGATGTTTACAAAACTGTACGATAAAACTTTGCAATTCTCAGATTTACAAAACGATATTTATAAACTCCAAAATTGGTCTGATGTATGGAATCTGTACTTCAATATCTCTAAATGTGGTGTGCTACATATTGGAAAGAACAACCAGGAACAAGCTTATTATATGAGACACATGGCAGCTTACAGAAGATAAAGACCTTAAAAGAAGAAAAAGATTTGGGAGTAACTTTCGATAGCATGTTGTCTTTTGATCTACATATTGGCAGAATAGTTTTAATAAAGCCAATCAAATGTTGGGTGTCATAAGGAGAAGTTTCTCTTACTTAGATAAGGAGGTATTCCTAAAACTTTATAAATCTTTTGTGCGACCCCATTTGGAATATGCTAATGTGATTTGGTGCCCATACTTGAAAAGACAGTCATCACAAATAGAAAGAGTTCAAAGACGTGCTACAAAGTTATTAAAAGAATGCAAAGATAACTCTTATGCAGAAAGATTACAATATTTGAATCAACATTCACTAAAAGGCAGAAGGACAAGAGGTGATCTTATACAGACTTATAAAATATTTAATGGATTTGACAATGTTTGCGTTGACTCAAATCTTTTCTCTTTCAAAACATAACATCACAAGAAATGCAGAAGGAAAGATATTTATTCAGCACTGCCGTACTAACAGAAGAAAATTTTCCTTTTCACACAGAGTAGCCCCTTTATGGAATGAACTCCCAACTAATATAAAATTTGCAGAAGACACTAACAAGTTCAAGAATCTCTTGGATGTAATTCCAAAGTATAAGGAACTTTTCAACCAATTTGATGATTAAAATGCCATATTAGGCATTGAATAACAAAATGACAATTGCGTTTCAACACCTATAATAAAAAGTATTGACAAAGAGGTACATAGGCCGCGAGGCAAAGGCTTTCGAGCCAGTCCCTATACTACTACTAATACTACTAGTGGCTTTTTTCCATCCAGCCCTCAAACAATAAATACATGGTAAAATCATTGCATCGAACTGCATATAAAGTCATAAAGAACAATGAATACATGGCAATTTAAATAAGAGAATGCACAATATAACTAGGGGAAGAGAGTGTGGGAGAGAGGGAGGGATGGAAAGCGACTCAAAGAGAGAGAGAGGTGGGGACTTGGAGACACAGAATAAAGAGGACAGAGTCTCTGACACAAGGAGAGACAGAAGAAGAAGAAGAAGAAGAAGAAGAAGAAGAAGAAGAAGAAGAAGAAGAAGATGATGATGATGATGATGATGAAAAAGAAGACTAAGGAGGAGGGGAGGAGGAGGAGGAGGAGAGGAGGAGGAGGGGGAGGAGAAGCATATAAAAAATTGGCACATGACAAACTACAATGAAGAAGAGTGGTAAAACATCAAGTCATGGAATGAAGGGGAAAAAAAAAAAAAAAGAGAGAAGAGAGAGAGAGAGAGAGAGAGAGGAGAGAAGAGAAGAGAGAGAGAGAGAGAGAGAGAGAAAAGGAGGGGGGGGTTAATCCAACCAACCAAACAATTTATCGATTTTTTCAAAATGGAGTGACTGACGGCGGAGAACGAAGCAAAATTTTGAAAGAGAGGTGTTAGTTACCGCCAATGACATTGACAAACAAAGCAAATGCACATACATGATGGGATTTCAACCTCTTGGGTCTTCTTCAGCAAAAAAAAAAATCACATTTAACATTTAGGACAGTACACGCCAATGCCGAAGTGTTCTAATTGTAACAGCAGCCCAAGGTCAACCTATCAAAGGCTTTAGAAAGTCTATAAAATTGCATCTATTTGCTTGTCTGTTGTTAAGACAGTTATTAAAATCATTGACAGTTGTTATAATTTGAGTCTCAATCAACTCCTTCGCCTTCTAAACCATGCTGGGCGTTATTAAGAAGTCATATTTTCAAGATGGTCCATTATGCTACTAATATATTATGTGTTCAAGTAGTTTTGCTGATATGGATGTAAAATCATACAGGTCTATAGTTCACTGCTTTTGTTTTGTCACCCTTTTTGAATAAGGGAACAATTGCTTGCATCTCGCCACTATCTCGCCACTCATTCAGATACTACTCCCCTGGTCCCATGAAGCTTGGTAAAGTAGTGGTACACCTCACTCAATGTCATTGGCAACATAATTTTAAGAGCTTGCCAGGAACGCCATCGGGACCTATAGCTTTGTTTCATTCATGTTGGTCAGCAACTTAAAAAATAAAAATAATAATAATAATGAATACTATCTAGCGCCTATTCACGGCTAGAGGCCAAGCTCTAAGCCGCTTTACCAATCACACACGTTTACACACGACGGGCTGCCTACCTGGGTAGTGCCACTGAAGAGCTGCCAGCTGGCACTTCAATCAGTCCCCCGTTGGTCCCGTGACACCCCGTCAGTATCGTTCAATATCGATCACTCCATTTTCCCTTACATCCTTCATTCTTCCATTCTCACGAAGTGCATGCTATGTGTAACGTGTCCATCCATACAAACGGCCAAACTGTCCTACTCCTTCCACTTCCCGAAAGTTGAGAAGGATTTTACTTGTGTGCAAGATGTATGCATGCGCGCATACACGGAACCTCGGTTTCTAGTCTCATTCGAAGGACTGAGTAATGGGAAATGGATCAGAACCAAAGATAACTCCGAGGGAAAAATCCCCTCTGTACCGAAAACGTGCCCCGGCGGAGGTTCGAAACCCGCAAACCCAGAGCACCAAGCTTACGAGTCAGTGCGCTCTACCAACCAGCCTTTGTTTACTATGATGTTTTGCATTTCAGGAGTTTATCATCATCCTTTAGTCTAACGATAATGAAAGATTGGGATTGTGAAAACTTAAACTACACGGCTACAGAACAAACACAACCTGTGTACTAACTCATGGACAACACTTTGAAGTTGTTGACCTCAACCACATACCTTGGTCACGATCCAAGAGCAAGACGACCAAAAATGAGGATCCCATATTGAGACGTATCACTGCAAAAGCCAGTAACACCCACGGCTACCATCGACGAAACCTCACAATCGGAAACCAGAAGATTAAAGAAACTGCATACAAAACCCCTTGTTCGACCGAATGTTATATACTGCGTCATGCCGTTTGGGCGCCCACACCATAAACGAGATCCAGGAGATATTAAAAGATACCAGCTAGAGCAGCCCAGATGGTCACACCAGCACAGACCAACAACCAGTGTAGATGAAATCCTAGCGCTCACTGAATGGCCCACATTAGAGAAACGAAGACAAAATCAAGACTGGAAATGATGTAATAAATACCACCACAGTCTTGTTGACATCAATTATCAAATACCTGCCTGGAAATCCCAACCAGAAGAAGTTCAAGAAAAAACAACAGCTTGGCAGCTACGACAACCCACACTGCAGGACAGACTACCGGCAATTTCTTCCCAAGGACCATCCCAATGGAACTCATGACCAGAGGTTGGTGGTGACGGCGGAGACCCTGGACCGCTCAGGTCCAGACTCGCCTTCTCATCAATAATACCAATATAGTACTCCATTTGCCACCTTTTCCCTTTTATTTAATAATATTACCAACGACAACATCCCAGCCCCCCCCACTACCCCCCTCCTCGCCTCCCCTGCACCCCCCCCATCCCTCCAACCCCCCCCCCACTTCCTACTCATCACCACTACCTCCTCCCACCCACCCCTTAAGCTGAAATCAAAATTAGTCTGACAAACACAGCGGCGCAAATCTTCGCAAACCCCCAAGTAGACAACAGAGTCCATCAGCAAAATATGTTGGTGGAGAACAGGAGAAGAAGATAACTGCCTGTTTAGTAAATTTGCTGTCCCTTCAGGGTCCTGTATTAGTTATTCTGGTTGGTTTCTCATCCTGGAATCCCAATGTTGTCCTGTCACTTACTCCTTAAATTTAAGACCATAATTTCTTGTTTTTTGATGATCACCTTCTGAATTTCATCAAATTAACATAATTGGAGTGAGCAAGCCTACATTCTCTCTTAATATGTTACTACCAAACCAGTAATCTGTTCAATACTCTTTTCTTTTTTTTTGTTAATTTTGCACATTAATTTTGCACATCGAGAATAACGAAAAAATCCGAAAGAAACACAAACTTACGTTATCGCCTTCCTCTCTCTTTGCTTTCGGTCGTAATTCTTAGGCCCCTAACGAAGACAATAAAACCACGAGCTCTAATCTGTGCATTAAACCAGTACACAAGGGAAAACAACAAGGCTCGAAATTGACCACGTAGGGTTCAAGTCGTATATTGCAGTACACATATAAAGCACAAACATTTACATTACACGCTGGGAGGTCTGTTGATCCGAATAATTTTTTAAATTCTCCCCTTCGTCTTATTCCTACTATTTTTTTCGTAATACACAACACATCAAAAGGTTGATTTTTAAAGGTACTGAATAGGCCTTGCAATCAGAGAGAGCAGAGAGAGAGAGAGAGAGAGAGAGAAAGAAGACAACGAACGAACGAACGAACGAAATTGTTGTTTAATGAGGGAAAAGAATAAGCACCAGTCAGTGGCCTTTTTCCCATCCAGCCCTCAAACAATAAATACATGGTAGAAATCATTGCATCGAACTGCATATAAAGTCATAAAGAACATTGAATACATGGCAATTTAGAATAAGAGAATGCACAAATAGAACTAGAGGAAGGATGTGGGAGAGAGGGAGGGATGGAAAGCGACACAAAGAGAGAGAGATGTGGGGACTGGAGACACAGAATAAAGAGGACAGAGTCTCTGACACAAGAGAGACAAGAAGAAGGGTTAAGACGAAGAAAGAAGAAGAAGAAGAAGAAGAAGATTATGATGATGAAGAAAAAACCAAATGATGATGATGATGAAAAAGAAGACTAAGGAGGAGGGGGGGGGGAGGTGGGGGGTGGGGGGGAAAAGGGGGGGGGAGGGGGGGAGGAGGAGGAGGAGGAGGAGGGAGAGGAAAGGAGGAGAGGAGGAGGAGGAGAAGCATAAAAAAAATTGCACATGACAAACTACAAAGAAGAAGAGAGTGGTAAAACATCAATCATGGAATGAAAGGGGAAAAAAAAAGAGAGAGAGAGAGAGAGAGAGAGAGAGAGAGAGAGAGAGAGAGAGAGAGAGAGAGAGAGAGAGAGAGGAGGGGGGGTTAATCCACCCCAACCAAACAATTTTATCGATTTTTTCAAAATGGAGTGACTGAACGGCGGAGAACGACGCAAAATTTGAAAGAGAGCGAGTTAGTTGTTGTTAATTGGATGTCAAGAATAGACGGGAATTACGAAATCTGCCACTCACCTTCATATGACCCGCTTCGATACTTCGCTCTTTCTCCAGTCGTCAGTAGGGTAAGAGGCAGAAATTACCCCGCGTTCACGCGATTATATTTACAATGCGTCCAGCGCCCTCTAAGTATTCAAGGGCCTGTACTTCTAATTTTGTTTTTTGAACGAACCCAGGCATAACGGTCCCTGCACTCTTGCACAAACTACAACGAACCCTGACAACATAACAACACGCCCTCTTGATTCAAAGAACCCTTTAATCAACCCCACAAATACACAAGAAGAACCCAACGACGTACAAGAACTAACTATTCAACTATATACATATGTAACACAGCCATGGTCAGACTAGCTCCTGCAGCACTTACATTACGAAATCCCCATCCAGGCCGGAACTGTCCCTTTTATCCTTTGGGAAACTTCGAACCACATCTTCTTCGCCGCGTTCTTCTTGAGGGGCGTCTTTGGGGATGCCTTGATTCCACATCCTGAGGGGCGTCTTGCACCGGGCGAGCGTCAGTTCCACTACCGCGCGCAGATCAATGTATGCCTTGCACGTGGTCCCCCTCGATGTTTTTTGTTCTCAGAGTTGACTCTGGCACCAACCCTTTAAGTCCAATGAGACGTGCACCGCGCGTTCCGGTGGCTTTACCCACACTTCGTCTCCCACCGACAATTGTGCTGATCGCCAGCTTCCCGCGTCTCCTTCCTGTTCATGATAGGCAAGCGCCACTTGTAAGGTCATACCGATTGCTGGGCACCGGCTCTCTTCCCTTCTATGACCGTACGAGGCGACCGCTAGTAATAAAAGACCGGTCCAAAGGCGACAGTCTCTCCTCGCTCGGCTAATCGTTTGGATGTAACGGTGGTATCCTTTCTAATACGATTCCATTTCTGATGGGCGGTATGCTGCCTCTAAAGAAGGGTGTGATTGTTCCTCCCTGAGAAATCGTGCAAACGCTTCATACCGAAAACTTGCTCCTTTGTCCATTAGAAGTTGCGTGACCGGCACCTCGTTCGTAGAAGACCTGTGCAAGCTAGCTCCGTTATGATGTGGTTCCACCGCTTTCTCTGTCCTTCAGCTGACGCCAGAGATGCAAACCTCCCCTGCCCGCAATCCACCATAGTCAAACATGGTACACTCCGCGGTAATGTTGTCACAGTCGACGGCTAGCCTTTCCCATGTCGCATTCACATTCAATTCTCCGGCGAATGCGTGCTGGGAGCTGGGTCGATGGACTGGCATTTTTCGCATAGTTTCACTACGTCGCACATCTGCTCCTTCGTGATTCTGGGTTCTCACACCATCGAGCAAGTACCATGACCGCTCCACTACCAAAATGAGTTTGCTCATGCAGCTCCTTTCGGCGACACTGCCACCCATCCCATTCTCACCTCGTCTCCGCCATGGGACCAATTCTTTCACCATCTTCTTTTATCCTGGTTAACACATCTGCTTTGTTCTGGCGAGCAGAACTGTTTTTCCAAGGGGGAGCTCTCAAGCTTTAAGGTCCAGTTCATCAACCAGCGCCTCAAAGCCGCAACCCTCCGTTTGACAAGGATCTCTGCTGCGCCCGATGTCTTAATACTTCTTTCCTCAGTTAACAGGCAAATCCACCCACCTAACTCACAGTAACTGAGTCGGTCAATATGACTATCTTTTCCAATCCCCATTTCACTCCCAAATTGACCCCCTTTCACCACAAAGCCGTTCAACTCAGCCCATTGATGTGGTGATAGTCGTCAGACATTCTAGCCAGGCAGCGTCTTCCACCGGCGTTCCATTCAACTCCAAGATCACACCCTTTTCGCCTAAGTCGCATCGCATCGCACCAAAACGGTTTCCGCTTGTCGCCAGTGCTACTTTCCATTCTCCCTTTTGACAGGTCTTCCTCCCAACATTGCTGCAAGATGTATCCTCAATCATACGCTGTGCCGCGTCGCCAATGTAGTCATCCCACTTCTCTCCTTAGATTGTCGTTTCACCTAGCTACAACGCCAATCTAAGCCACCCTGCAATTGGGTAATGATGCAGTGAGCTTACACACAAGAGAATAGCTCCGCTTATCGACAATGATGATCCACACTTGGTAGTCGGTGCTCGACCAAACCAGCAGCTGCCGGCATGATCTCGCGTCGACTACAATCCAAGGGCTGTACCTCCTTCCGAACTTTTCCTCCGTGGTTTGGCATCCAACCCATATTTTTGTTGAGGTGTTTGTTACTTCTTCTGCACTGACCTGTTCACATTCACTCAAATATCGTCGACATATGAAATGGTGGAGACGCTTCAATGTCCCGCTTCTCCCGCTAATACTGGGTGGGAATGTAGGGTCATGATGCGGTGTGCAGAATTCAGCGCCGAAGCACCCAGTCGAGTCAAACAGACGTTTCTCCTCCCGTTGTATCCACCAACGATTCTCCACAGTTCGGGGCTCACGTGAGCTGAGAATGCTGACTCACATCCACAATTTCTGACTCGCCCATCACTTGTCTCCACTGCCTTAACACATCGTGACCCAGCATCGATTAAGTCCATCGCGGTATTACATTCCACTGACTCATTCAACTCTTTGAAGTCGGAATACCGCCTCACCCGACGCTTTTGCAGCCTGCTCCACCGCCATCAATGGTATAATACCATCTGTGACGTCCACATGCCACGGCATTCCGAATTCCCTCTTCAAAATCCATTTGTCTACTTCACTTCAAATTCGAACGTTTACCCCACGACCATAAGTTAGGCATACATAGCACCCTTGTTCCGTAAGACAGGTAACCCGCATTGTCCTCCATTCACAGCGTACGTAATAGTCACTTTGAGCTCCTGATCCAAGCCGCTACAAAGTCCTTATCTTCAATGACCATTGAGTCATGCTGACACTCAGTGGATCAACTGCAACGCACGTAATGCCGGATACCAAACTCCACTTCCGAGCCTCCATCCGTCACTCCCCCCAACTGTCAAATTAACGTCCATCCCATGACAACGTCTATTCCCCCCAACTATCTATCCCACGACGTGGATTTGTCTCACTGTTTATCCATCATGGAAACTTCAATCATGGTGTGTAACCTCTGGCCGTTCACCCCGCCTCCCATCAAAAAGCTTGTGTGCAAACCTTGCCTTCCCACGTGTCACCAGGTCTGCCCGAATCCATTGGTATTTGAACACCCAGTGTCGACCAACGCTGTCTGGCTTGCCCTTCAACATGCACCACAATCACCGTCAACCCCCCCTCCAAACCGCCATTGCCAGCGCTTTGCTACAACCTGACCCACCGTCTTGTCCTCTCCTATTCCTGTCCTTGGCTCTTGTGTGCATGCACTGCAATATGCCCCTCACCACCACAGCGTAACAAATAACCATCTCCGTAGGCGGCGGTCTTTATCTCCATGGCTAGGGCAATCCGAATAAGGTGGTCCTCCCCCACATGACAACAACCTCTCCCATTTCCTGGCTCTTCCACTGACCCTCTAACGGTCACTGCATCGCTGAAAACTCCTGCCCCCCCCCCCCCCAAGTCGATTTACAATCAAGAACGTGCCCCGTGCAACTAGCATAGACATGGTGATGTTTGGTGTCGCGGCTCACAACTTGTTGTCGCTCGGCTGCAATCCCCTCTGGAAACCCCTGACGAATGCCAGTCTGACTACGCAATCGAGTCCGCTCTTCTAGCCCACACGTTCTCCCTATCCATCCTCACCTCGTATCGCAACACATCTCCACAGTTTCCCTTGTCCACCAGCATTCTTTAAAGTTTTGCTGTACTCCATGAATTCATTTTCCGTAAATGACTTCTTTTAATCCTTCATTTGATCCATTAAGAAATCACCTTGCTCCTCTGCATCCCATTTCTAAATACACTGCAAACGCCGCCCGTCTTCCAGATAGAGTGGTACAACAACAGGCTCTACTCTACCACATTGTCAATTTTTGCCACCAACTATCCGCCCTTTTGAAGCCAGCAAATACGTCTCTCGTTCTCATAAAATGATTTCAGCACATCGTGCTTTTCACGAATGTGCCCCAACCTTCTTATATTCCGAAGTCCCCATTCAGAACAACCTTACCTCCTGAAAATATAAATAAAACAAAATCTTTTTCCTCCGAGTCAAAGAATGTTAGACCCTAATAATTAATCAATAGCCCACTGACAATGTAACCCATAAACAGTATTGTGTCAGAGTGCAAGGTAGTATCTAGAGTCGAAAAAAATGCCGGAAGCTGTGTTAATTGGATGTCAGAATAGACGGGCAATACGAAATCATTGCACTCACCTTCATAAGACCGTCTTCGATACTGTACATGCTCTTTCTCCATTCGTCATAGGTAAGAGCAGAAATACCCGCGTTCCCGCAATTTATTAACAATGCGTCAGCGCCCTCTAGTAATCAAGGCCTGTACTCTAATTTGGTTTTTTGGGGGGGGGGACGAACCCAGCATAACTGCCTGCACTCAGCACTAACTACAACGAACCCTGACAACATAACAACATTAGTTACCGCCAATGACATTGACAAACAACGCACATGACAAACAAGAAGCATTGTTCACATCTTGGTCTTCTTCGCAAAAAAAAAATCACATAACATTATAGGACAGAACAAACAAGAACGAAAAATGACTCATCTGTTGTTGTCCATGTGGAGGGGAGAATAGCCGAGGGAAATAGCCGGAAGAAGACCAGATGTTGAAATGTATTGTGTCTTGGGTCCGATGTGCTTTGTTTGTCAATGTCCAATTGGGGGTTTAACTAAAAACCCTCTTTTCAAAATTTTTTTTTTTTCCCCGCGACCTTGGTCTGGTGAAAAAGTAGGGTTTAAAGGGCCCTTGTTTTCCCAGTCTCTTTAGAATGTTTTTGATTTTTGGGAAGTGAGGGTTAGTGTTGATTTTGTTTAAAAAAGATAAATGAATCCAGCAGAAAAAGGGTTTGACCAAGTATTTTGTAAATAAAGCGGGGACGCCCCAAAGTGGTGGAGAGGGTGGGGTTTGGGGAAAAGGGTTTGGAGGGTTTGGGTGGAGGGGGGGAAAAAGGGGGGTTAAAAAGAATAAAAAAGGTGGATCCAAACCCCGGGCCCGGGGAAAAAGAGGCGGACCCCAGCCAGTTAAATTTTCATTTTTTTTTTTTCATCCCAGAGATGAAGCATGGTGAACACAGTGTCTGAATGTAGCATTTACTGATTTCATTTTAGCGGTTCAATGTGGTGGCATGGTCTTTTTTTTCCAATACACTATCCCAAATGGTTTTTAAAAATTAAGGGAAATTTGGGTTTAAACATTTGAAAAAAGAAAACAACAAAATGTGAAAAATGCCTCGAAAATAAATAATAAAAAAAATGTAGAAAATTCCCCTCGAAAAGTCAATAAAAAACATGATTATCCCAAAATGCCCGAAAAAATAAAACAAAAACCAAACTAAATGTAGAAAATGCCTGGGAAAAAATAAACCCCAAAAAACCTTTTAAATGAAACCCAAATCCCTGGGAAAAATAAACCAATAAAAAAATGTTATACCCCAAATGCCTCAAAAATCAAAATTTACAAAAAAATGTAGAAAAATTACCCTCGCAAATCAAAAATAAAAAATTTATTAAACAATAGAAACAAGCAAAAATCAGTCAGAAACAAAACAGTAAGACAAGAAAAAAACCCACAAACAATAAAACCAAAAACAGTTCAAAAAAATTTAACAAAAACAACAACAACAACGCAAAAAAACCCCAAAAACAGGCAGACAAAACAACAATAACATTAAAGTAGAAAAAACCAAAAAAAAATAATAAATAATAAAAACAAGAAAAACCCAAAAAACCACCCACCCCATTACAATAAACCAAAAGAAACCAAGGCAACATTACTTTCCCCAAGAAAAGTTTTTAAAAATTAAGTAACAAAAAAATGCAAAACATTTAAACCGACTTTTTTTTTACTCAGAAAAAACCCCTTTTTTCCCGCAGGGGTTGACAGGGAATTTTTCCTTCGCCGTCGTCATCCATTTTGTTCCCTTTCCTTTTGGGGAAAAACGTCAGAGTCCCAAGGTCAAAAAAGGGTTTTCCCCAGTGTTTTTTTCCCTTTTGGGAAATTTTAATGGTCACTTACCTTTTTTCCCTTATTGGCAAATCGACAGGCTTTTTTTTTTTAATCGCTTTTTTTGTTGTCGTCGTCGTCGTCTTTCGTGGGTGTTGTCGACGTCGTTTTTCGTTTTTGTTTTGTTTTGTTGTTTGTTTTTCTTACATTTGCATGTTGTAGCCCGTACCCCAGGACGAGGACGGGATGTAAAAAAGCAGGGTTAGTGCTTTTGTTTAAATTCCTTGTAAAAAAAAAGAAATTTGTCTTTTTGTTTTCCTCTCTTCTCTCTCTTTTTTTCTCTCTTTTCTCTCTCTCTTCTTTTTTACTCTTCTCTCTTCTCTTTTCCCCCCAATGTATGCTGTGTGCGGTTTGTGGTGTATGTGCGCACAGGGAAAGTGTGTGGTGTGTGTTTTGGGGTTGTGTGGGAGAGAAAAGAGAGAGCTTGGGGGGAGAGAGAGAGAAAAAGGAGGGAAGGAAAAGAAGAGAGAGAAAGGGGAAAAGGGACAAGAAAGAAAGGACAAAAAAAAGGGAAAAAAATTTCTTTATTAACGAGGAAAAAATAGAAACCCAATAATGTGCTTTTTTACACCGCCCTCCCCCTGATTTGGGTTTCAACAATGAAAAAATTAAATGGGGAATTTAAAAAGAAGCATCCCAAAAAGGGGGCTAGAAAAAAAAATTGACTGGAATTTTTTAAAAAATAAATTTAAAAAAAAAATGAAATTGAGAGAGAAAAAGGGGAAAGGGGGGGGGGGGGGACGAGGAAGCGGGAGAAAAAGAGTGCAGGGAAAGGGCGGGGAGAGAAGAGAGAGGAGAGAGTGAGGGGGAGGGGGAAGGGGAGGGGAGTGAGAATGAGGAGGAGAGAGAGGGCGGGGGGGGGGGGGAGGGAGAGAGGGAGGGGAGAAAGAGGCGAGATTGGGGGGGGGAAAGAGGCTTGTTTAAAAAGTCTGAAATAAAAAGTCCCCAAAAGGGGAGTTGCAAAAAAACGTTTTTTGTGCCCCGGGGAAGGAAAAAAAACAAACACAAAAAAACACACACACACACAAAACCAAAACACCCCAACACCACCCCCAAAACCCCAAACCCCACCACACTTTCCCACACGCACACAATTCACCGACCAACACTCTTACACACACACACACACAAAAAACACACACAACCACACAAAAACCAAAACAACAAATGGGGGGAAAAAAAAATGCAAAATGATACCCCATTTCCCCAGGTAAAAAGGGGGGGGAGGGGGTGTCATAGAGATAAAAAATAAAGTCTTTTCAGCAGAACCGTGAGGCGGACAAGGAAGGGGGAGACAGCAGACAGACGACAGACGGGGACAGAGACAGAGAGCCAGAGAAAGAAAGTCACATAAGAATAAAAGCATTACGACATAGTGCGAGAGGGGGGGGGGAAAGTAGGAAAAAACACCCCAAAAAACACAAACACACACAACAAACACACCACACACACAAAACACCAACCACACAACTACAAAAATTTACACGTGCGCATATTACAAAAGATTTTTATTAAAAGAGTGCATGTGATTTCAAGTACAAATCATTTTAAATAATAATCAGGTTCAACGTAAGGAAAAAGAGGGTGGTTAGTGGTTGGTTGGGGGATTTTTGGCGGAGTATGCGAGAAAATCACCCCCTTTTTTCTTTAAAAAAAAGTGTAGCTGGGTTTTAAGCCTTTTCATGGAAAGTTTAAAAATTTACGGTGCACCGGAATTGTGTGTTTAAAATATTTCTTCGCAAGGTTACTTTCGTTTTTTTGAGCAAGCAAAAGCGCAGAAAAACCGAAGGGTTTCTAAAAATAGAGGAATTTTACGTCGTTTTTAGAATGAGGCCAGCAATGCCTGGGGCCCGACACTGGCCGGCAAAAAAGATGGGTCGCTACCCGCGTCATGTTTGGTTGCAATACCCAAATTTAGCGTTTTAAAAAAGGAATTTAGGCACACATTGGGTTTCCAAAAAGAAACCCCTTTCGGGGCGACGTGGGTTTTTTTTTGTGAAAAATTTTATCGAAAGAATTTCGGCGGGGCCAAAGGGAAAAAACGACGTGGGGGTCTTTTGGGGGGGGGTTTCCCTTTTCCTTTTTTGGGGGGCAAACCCCCTTTAAAAAATAAAAAGGGGGGGGAAACAGCCATTTTAAAATTACACGGCGGCCCCTGTTTTTAAAGGGGGTTTGGGTTCCGACCCCAAAACCCCGGTGAGGAAAAGCCCCCAATCCCACGGGCAAAAGGCCAGGGAAAAGGAAAGTGTGCGAAAAAACACTTTTTTTGGAAGACTGGCACCCAAAACAAAACGGGCGAAAGGCCAAGGTAAGGAAAACGTTTTTGTGGGGTTTTTAATTTTATCAATTCAACACCACCACAACACCACAAACCCCCTCGCACAAACCACAACTTTAATTAACCCAAAACCCCCCAAAACCCCCCAAAACCACACACCACACACACCCCACACTAACACACCACACAACACACACAACACACCCAAACCCCAACACAAAACAAAACACTCACCACACCAAAAAACACCCACACACACACACCCAAAAACCACACACACACACACCCCAAAAAACACACACACACACACCCAAAACACACACACACAACCTTTTATTTGTGGGAATTTTGAAATTTTGGTTTCTTTTTTTTTTTTTATTTTTTACAGAAATTTTTCAAGGTAAAGGGGGGGGAAAAAAAATGCAACGATGACATGGAGCTTTAAAATTTTTTTTCAAAATTTTGTTTTTCCCCCAAAATTTTTAATTTGGTTTTTTGAGCAGTTGTAAGCTTTGATGGGTTGTTGAGAATAATTTTTTTAAATTTTTTTTTTTTTCAAATGGGATGGGCAGTATTTCTTATAAAAAAAAAAAAAAATCTTTGGGAAAGAAACCCTTAAAAAAATTCGGGCTGATCATTTGGGCCAAAATTTTTTTTGCTAGCAAAGTTTTGCTTTATGTAAAAGGGCAAGGGAAAGTACAACCCAATTTCCCCAAAAATTTGATGGCGTTGTTTTAAAAATCCCCGGGCACAGAATGGACCGTAAAAAGCATTTGTAAAAGGGGAGGGAACCCAAATTTTATCCCAAAATTGTTTTCTCTTACAGATTGTTTCTGTTTTTGTGTGGATCACAGGTGACGAAAAATGTACCAAAGGGACTGATATTTTAAATATGTGTAACTCTATTTTTGCTGGCTGCTTTTGGAAAATTTTTTATATAGGACAGTAAATATGATATTCATGTTGTACCCGGTGGGGTGGGGGTTTTAGTGGGGGTAGAGAAGGGGGGAAAGATATTGGGCGTGTATGTGTGTGTTTTGTGGGTTTTTTTGATTTTTTTTCTTGTGAATTTAATTTTGTTTGTAGGGGGTTATGAATTTTTTGGGTTTTTTTCTCTGAGTAAAATACTTGCAAATTTTTATGTTTTTCAGTTTATGTGTGTAGCAAATGTGCGAAAAAATTTAAAAAAGAGTTGATTAAAAAAAAAATTTTGATATTTATTTTGCATTCCCCACAAAAATAAGCATCGGGAATGAAAGTGCAAAAAATTTTTGGGGTAAAAAGAGGAGTCAGCGGGGAATGGGGGAGGCCCGGTTTACTCGATGGGGGATGGGAGGATGTGCCCCGACACAGACCCAGCAGAACATTTGGGGGTGGTTTTTGCATGTCCCCCTCCACTTCGGCCCCAGTTGAAAAGGCGTGATCCCAACAACAGTCCACTGATGTCACGCACCGAGGGGTTTCAGGGCCCAAATGACACCTTACCCCAAAAGCAGCAAAAGGGGAAATTGTTGTTCCCAAAAAAAAAGGAAAGTTTAAACCCGGGGTTTTTGTGTGTGTGTGGGTTTTGTGTGTTTGTGTGTGTGGTGGTTTTTTGGAGGAAGATGGTAGAGATGGGGGGGGAGATGAATTGTTAAAATGGCCCAAAGGGGTTTCCAAAAGGGGTTTGCAGATGCGGAATGTTTGGGTACCGACCGGGGGTGGGGAAAATGGGTTTCAGAAAACATTTTAGGGCAACTTGTACTTTTAAAACCCCCGCCCCCTTCCCCAAATGCTAGGGGCAATACGGGTTTCAGGGTTGGGCAGTCAAATAAAAATTTGGGTATCATGGGGTCAACGTGAAACTCAGCCAGTCAAATTAGTACTTTCATCACCCCTAAAATTTAAAACCCGGGTGTGTAAAATGATGTAGGTACTGATGAAATTAATTATTGATATCATATGGGTGGGAGCAACGTTTTCTTTCCTGTTTCCCCAAAAATGAGGTGCTATGTATTTTCATTTTTCTTTGGACAATAGCAATGAAACCCAAAGTACGCTCATTCATTTTGATGTGGTAGTTAAAAATGTGGGTTGCCAAAAGTCAGGGTTTTTTAGGGCCCCTTTTGTTTTTGGTTTTAGGGAATTTTGGGGGAAGCCCCAAAGTAGTGGACACGCAGTCCAGAATGAGAGTTCTTTTGTTTATGTCGGGTTTTTCTTCATGAACCCCCCCTGGCAAACTTTCCAAACCCAATCCCCAATCAGTAGACTGCACTCCAAACCCAGTCCTTTATTTTGGGTGACGGGAAAACCCTGATATGGTGTGACCCCCGAATTTTGGGTTTTGACCCGGGAAATTTGACCCACAGGCGGAAGGGCCCCTGGCCCAGGGAAATAGTGTCAGGTCAGTAGGTCATGTGTTCCCAATAAAAAAAAAGAGTGTTTTCATAAAAAAAGGTGAACCTGAAGGTACAAATATCATTTCCCCGCTGCTGTTGTGAATTTTGAAAACTCATTAAAAAAATTTTTTTGTTTACTTCCCCCCTTGACCACTTTTTTTTTTAAAATTCACATTTTTATTTGGAATTTTTTTGCCTGTTTTTCCAAACGAAAATTTTTACCTTCATTTTTTTCTCATATCAAATCTGTCCCTGTCCCCACTCACAGTTGTATGAAATTTTTTTTCCAGGGTGGGCGAAAAAACCCAAATGATGACAGTTCGGCCATCCCGTTTCCAAACCCGTGCCCGCTTTTGGGGAAAGGGAAATTTCCCGGTTTTCCAGTCTTCCCCCCTTGAAAATGTTCAAGGGTTTTTGCTCCGGGTGCTGCGTCCAGTCAAACCCGAGCTGGAAGAAATTGGGGGCCCCCGGTCCCCTGTCACTGCAAAAAGGGGCAGTTGTCAGTAAGTCAGGCAAAATGGAGAAGCCGCCTTTCATCGGCGAAATGCGGTAGGGGAAATTTCCCGCTTTTTAAAGCATTCCCGTTTTCAGGGGACTGTGACCAAAAAAATTTCCCCCTTGTGGACGCCTCAATATGGCCCGGTGTCAGACAAGCATTTTACAGCCCAGCAGAAAATACCTTAAAAAACCCGTAATAAAAATTTGGTTTGGGGGAAAAAAGCCAAAATGATAGACGCTTGAAAGAAGTGGGGGGGTGCTTTAGCTGCAGGAGAGGGAAAAAGTGGCAGTCCCGGGCCCGCGCCAAAAATGGTGGGGTTCAACCCATAGAATGGCCCCATTTAACAAAATTATTGATGTGCCCAAATTTTTTAAAGGGAAGTTCCTATGTCCGGTACCCTTTTAAATTTTCCCCTAAACCCCATTAAAATCTTATTTGGTTTTTAAAGGGGAAGGCAGCCCCAAATTTTTTATTTTTTTTAAAAAGGGGTTTTAAAGAGTGTGCCCCTTTATCTTGCCAACATTAGCAGCAAGATAAAACAATAACCTTTTTTCCCAAGATATAGAGAAGGAACAGGGTTTTTCACCTTCTGGAGGGAAAAGGAGTTCCCCCTGTGCAAAACTGAAATTATCATGACTTTATCGTTTTGTTATTGTTTTGTACTTTTTTAAATTTGCTTTGATCTCTGGGAAAGTCACTTGTTATTTGCAAAAAGCAATGAGGTGGGGAAAGTTTTCAGATGTGAAAACCCCAGGGTCTGCAGGAACATTCCCTTTTTTTTGCATGAGGTGGCCTTGAAGTTGGCTCTTTTTTTACTGATTTACTAACAAAAAGAAAAAAACATCAGGGCGAAGCCCAAAGGGAAGATTATTCGAGTGTGGCATGTGCAAAAAGTAAGTGCAAAAAATTAAAAAACTGTGTTTAGATTAAATCTTTAAAGCAACTGTGCCTACTGAAAATAGGTAAAAGGGAAAGTTGGAAAATCAAGGGGTTTTTTCTGAAAATAGGTAAAAGGAAAGTTGGAACAATCAGTTTCAGTTTTCAAATTTGGGGAAAAAATACAAATTAATGGAACCCTGTTTGGGTGTGGGGTGTGGGTGTGGTGTGTGTGTGTGTTGTGTTTTGTGTGTTTGGTTTTGTGTGTGTGTGTGTGTGTGTGGCATTTTTGTTTACCATTTATAGTGATGTTAAAACCCTCCCTAAGAAAAATGATTTTCAAAATAAAAAAATTTCGAATTTTTGGGCAGGGCTTTTTGTAATTGCTTTGTTTTCAAAATAGGCATAATGCTTTTTGCACTTTAAAAGGGCCCAAAATTTAAGGTTTTTATTAAGCTTATGTTGTTTCAGGGCTGACAAAAAAAATTGGAAAAAGTTGGGGAAACAGGGGGTGGGATGGGGAAAAAGGGGGGTGTTTGGGGAAAAACCATTGTCAACCTCTTCCCGGGGTGGGGACTCAAACCCCGGATGGAAAAAAGGGGGAAATGATGAAAGGGAAAAATTTGGGGAGTTTTTCTTTCCACCTTGTGAAAAAACCCCAACGGTGATTCAGGCGACCCTCCCCCCCTTGCCCAAAATGGACAGTTTGTGGCGATGAAAGAACCCAAGAATGGTTCACACCGGGTGGTTGTATGTGGGCTTTGCACCCCTCGGGTTTTTTTCTTTTGTATAGGGGTTTTTGTATTGTTTTATGGCAGAGTCCTTTATAAAGACTGATTCCAGTTTAAATTTTGGGAGAATCACCAATCAGAGGTTTTAACTGAGAGTTTACTTTTACAGGGTTTAAAAAATTTTTCCCGAAGCTGATTTTTTCAGGGCTGGTCTCCAAAATTTTTCTAGAAAACATTTTATGATTTTTAAAAGTGTGGTTGCCCTTTAAAATTGTCATAGTGGTTTCCCAAATTTTTTTTTGTTAGTGTTTCCCCCATACAAGGTCAAATTTTTCCTTGTGTTTCTTTTTTTTGTGATGATAATGTTTTTTTTGTTTTTAATAAAGATATGAAAACCTTGTTTTCCCATATATATTTTTACAGACTCTGAGGATTACCTTGCTCTCCTCAACATCATTGAAAATAAATACCTTCTCAGTGATGTCAAGAAGCTGTCACCCTCTCACCAAACCTCACAGCTGGAGGCATTTCACAGTCTGGTGTTGTCATTCTGTCCGAAGCACACAGCCTTTTCTTGCTAGGAATCTACACCAGGTTGGTTACTAAGTTGCATTTTACTTGTACAAAGTGATTTCCTTGTAAACTGTTCTTGATAAGAACTATTTATATTCTGTTGATCTATAGCCACAGTCCAAACCATCAGCAACTATCAATAAGCTTGGCTGAACCAGTTTAAAGACTATACATGTAAAAGGAAAATGTTCTGCTTGATCTCAAACACAATTAACCCTTCAAGTGCTACTGACTGAATAATCCGTTGGATCAATAGTGTGGCTTTGGTGCCACCAACCAAATATTCTGTTGGTTGCCTATCCCATCTTAAGCTAGTGTACCCCAGAGTTTTACCAAGGACTTGGCTTTGCGACAAAAGTTAAAGGATTCCCCCACTCAGCTGACGCTAATCACATTGTGTGAAGTTCCATGCCTTTGAAAGTGTGAAGCCAACAGGCCAAGGGATGGACTTTGTTCACACTTTTCCAAACCAAGTGAGCCAGCCAGTGTGTATGAGGTGACTGACACAACAGAGTGAGATTTTGTCTTTTTGTCTGGTTGGGATAAGCATGAATTTAGTTTTTTTGAGGTGAAGCGACATGTGATTTAGTTCAGTCCATTTCACGAGATCATTCGCACTTTCTTGTAAAGTTTGTGCAAGAACATAACATCAGAATGATTTGTGTGGATTGTTGTGTCATCAGCAAAACGTTCACAGGTGGATGTGATATGTAGAGGTAGATCATTGATGTAAATTGTGAATAATAAGGGACCCAAGATAGAGCCTTGTGGACGCCATAGAAAGTGTTTGAAATGAAGAGAAAGTTGTATTAATGTTCACACATTGTTGCCTATTTGTGAGATATGAGTGAAAAAGCGTAAGAGTTCTTGTGGATAAGCCATAGAATTTTAATTTTCTAAGAAGAAGGTTGTGGTCTATCACATCAAATGCTTTTTGAAATCAATGAATAGGACACCACAATATCTGTTGTTGTTAATGCTGTTTAGCCAGTCATCAACCAGGTTGATTAGGGCTGTGTGGCATGAATGGTTGTGTCGAACCCGGACTGTTTTGGATGAAGCAAGTGGTATGTATTAAGGTGGTGTAATGTGTGTTTGTTTATGTGTTTTTCCAAAGGTTTGGAAAGAGTGGAAATGATTGAGATTGCTCTGTAGTTTGCAGGGTCTGAGCTGACACCTGCTTTGTAGATAGGAATGACTTTTGCTTTTTTGAAACTATTGGGAAAATGATTTTTGTCGATACATAGGTTGAAGAATGGGTTGAAAGAGAGAGAGAGAGAGAGAGAGAGAGAGAGAGAGAGAGAGAGAGAGAGAGAGAGAGAGAGAGAGAGAGAGAGAGAGGAGAGAGAGAGAGAGAGAACGAACGAACGAACGAACGAACGAACGAACGAATTTTATTTTAAGAGGTAGTGGATTAAGCATGAATACTTTTTTTACATCCAGCCCTCTGGGGGAAAAAATCGATATATAGTAAAAAGCAAATCAGAAAAAAAAATGCAACAATTCCTTGCATGGGAACCTTTGACAAAAAAGAAGATAGAAGAAAAAGAAACCGGTGAATACCACCACCACCACCACCACCACCACCAACAACAACAACAACAACACGAGAAAAAATGATGAGGGCAATAGGGGGAGTGTGAATGGGAGAGAGAGAGAGAGAGAGAGAGAGAGAGAGAGAGAGAGAGAGAGAGAGAGAGAGAGAGAGAGAGAGAGAGAGAGGAGAAGAACCGACCGACCGACCGACTGGCGAAAGAAAGGCAGAGATAAAGGAAGAGAAAGACAATGAAGCAGATATAGATAATCACCAACGAAAAACTTTGAAAAAACACATTAATGGCATTGGATGATCACTGCAATTTGCGTAGAATTAAGTCAACTTCGAACATCACATGTTTGTTAAATTGAATCTGAATTGAGAATTATCAATACATTTTCGGGTATAGTGCAGTCAAATCTGAGACATTCATAAGATATTTGTGAAAATTAGACTTGAACTTTTTAAAGTTTGATTGATTTTTAAGTTCTTCAGGAATATGGTTCCATAGCCAACCCCCGGAATACGCCAGACTAGACTTGTATAGATTAATCATGGCAAACGGGAGGTTTATTTTATGTGAATGTCGATAGTCGTTAAAAGTGAACATATTTGTTAGAGAACGTGGAGCATTTCCATGGAGTACCTTATGCATAAAGAGTCCTTTATTGTATAGAAGTTTGGCTTTAAATGGGAGAATGCCTGATTGCTTATAGTCTGAATCTACCAGTGAAGATGGATGACCTAATGTTACTTTGACAGCTCTTTTGTGAAGGCTAATTAGTGGTTTGAGTGAGTTCTTGCTCGCTGAGTCCCAAAGTGTTGAGGCATAGTCGATAATAGGCTGAATATAAGAGTGAAAAAATAGTTTTTCTTGCATGCAAATTTAAGAAGTTCTTAATCCTTTTTAGAAGATGTAGTTTTCTTGCAACGTTTTTAGATAAAGACTCTAAGTGTTTTGACCAAGTTAGATTATTATCTATTGTTATTCCTAAGACTTTGTGACTGGATACTTCTTCGATGGTTTCATTAGAAATACAAAGTACTGGTAGATTCTGGCTTAGAATTTGACGCTTCTGTCTTGTAGTTATCATCATGAATTTAGTTTTTTGAGGATGGATAGCCATGTGATTAAATCGTGTCCATTTAACCAAAAGATTGATGTTTTCTTGGATGTCACTGCAAACCTGTTGGGCATCAGAATTACTTGTGTCTAAAGTTGTATCATCAGCGAACATTTGCTGTTTATTTTCAAGTACAATGGCAGATCATTGATGTAAAATGAAAACAACAGAGGACCTAATACTGACCCTTGTGGGACTCCAAATTTGTTGGGAAGAAAATTAGATTTGTATGTATTTACGGACACAATTTGTTGTCGGTTGGACAGAAAAGATGAAATCAGTTTCAGTGTTTTGTATGATAGCTTATACAAAGTTAGTTTTCTGAGTAAAAGTTCATGATTTATAATGTTGAGAGGGAGAGAGAGAGAGAGAGAGGAGGAGAGAGAGAGAGGAGAGAGAGAGAGAGAGAGAGAGAGAGAGAGAATGATAATGACAATGATTTATTGACAATAGTTCAACAACCTTTATGCCAATGGAGTACATGTGCAATTTCAACTTGGTATTGCCAAACTCTGCCACCAGTTGAAAAACAAATCCTATTTGTTACGACTGATGAAGACAAACACACA
>JAFLJL010008521.1:2500-23115 GCA_018398815.1 Conus ventricosus
CACACAGTAAATAAAGTATTAAGACAAACAAAGTGACCTTTCAAACAGGCTACTGGCTGTTTAAGAATGACAAAGAATTGTGAAGTAAAGCCTATTGATTGCTGAGCACAGCTCAAGGACGTTAAGTCCTGGACGTAGTCATTAGTTAAAAACACAAGAAGTAGTAAAATCTGCACTTCCATTCCCACTCCACAAATGTTCATGTCTTCCAAGCTTTTGCCTTTAATTGAAGGCTTCCTCAGGGAGGGCTGAAAATTTAGTCCAGTTATGGTATGTCTTTGTTTACAGACCTCCCTGAGGAAGCCTTCAATTAAAGGCGAAAGCTTGGAAGAAATGAACAGCTGTGGAGTGGGAATAGAAGTGCGGATTTTACTACTTGTTGTGTGTGTGTATATATAGATATACCGACAAACTGAGAAGTAGAATAAGGAAAGGAATGGAAATAAACTGTATAACAATAATCAGACAACAATGTTAAACCTCCAAATAAATACTCTCCCGTTTACAGCTTTCCTTTAGTATTTTCTTCTGTCTCCTGTTCACATCTCAGTTTCTAACTCAATGGCTCGGGTGATTATGTTTTAACTTTTCAGTTTCTAACTCAATGGCTCGGGTGATTATGTTTTAACTTTGTGTTCTGTTCACATCTCAGTTTCTAACTCAAAGGCTCGGGTGATTATGTTTTAACTTCTGCAACCTGCCCAAGCCCTGTCACGTCATAAAACAGTTCTCTCTCACAGTGCTGTGTTGAGACAGGTGAGAGTTACGCTTTCCTGAAACAAGATGGCAGAATGAATGCAATTCACATTTCAAACTGTGACTGAACTTATGACGAGTAAAGGATCAACCATGGTGCATGCTTATATGATGAAGGGAACATTGAACAGTGTCAGAATATAAACTGTTTCCCAGTGCATTGCTGACCGACTGTAAAAATATTCCACGGTGAACACACACACCTTCACACTGTTTTCATATTAACATATAATGATAACATCTTTAAAGTAATTGCTGAAATTTACAAGCAGTACCCAAGAAAATTATGTTCAAACATTTTAAAAGTAAACACAATGAAAAATCTGTTCAAACATTTTGAAAGTAAACACAATGAAATTTTAAATCATCTATACATGTTTTGGTTATTTTGTTCAAGGCTGCTGAATGTTCAAACATATGATCTAGAGAGATGCTAGAATCCATAAGTAGTACATCCCCACAGTGTCAAAGGCTTCTGGGATTGTTACTGTGCTTTCATTATACTCTCTAACACCATCCTGTCCTTCTGTAGAACACTCTAACTGCCCTGGGTCTGTCTTAACATAACCTGCTTCCTTCCTTTCACCTGAACCCCGTGCTAACAGGGCACAGCAGAGCCGCACCATTACCTGGACACACGCGGGCTGTGTGCTGGATGTGCGACACGATGGAACGAACCCGGTCCTCCTGATGACACACACACACCAACAGCAGCTCCAGCCGGCTGCTGACCCCGCTCACTTCCCCATCCCTCTCAGTCCCCCCAGAGTTCTGCTGGCTGGTGTCCGCGGCACTGTCATCTGACGACCTCCGACCCTGGCACTGGGAAGCCTCCAGCACCATAAAGTCCACGAGGGCCAGAATCTGCTCTGTGGTGAACTCAAAGATGTCCTCCGAGATGTCATCCTTCTGGAAATAACAGTATACTATCATGCCATAAAGTCTGCGCAGAGTTTCTGTTTGGTCTACGGTGTCCACACTATCATTCAACATGCAGACTTCAACATCAGGCTACAAATAAATACATAAGAAAACAAATGAAGGTTTACAGTTTTCCCATGAATGTCAAAATATCTGAACAGAGTTTTGTTGTTTAAAAAAGAAGTTGGAGTGGGGGAGTTGCTTGCGAAAAATATGGTATTGATATAAAATCATCACTGACAGCATGTATGAGACCCACTGAATTCTGTCCCTTCAACATTGATATAAAATCATCACTGCCAGCATGTATGAGACCCACTGAATTCTGTCCCTTGAACACTGATATAAAATCATCGCTGACAGCATGTATGAGACCCACTGAATTCTGTCCCTTGAACAGAACCAGTGGCCGCATCTGGGTGAATCAACGTTTGTCTCCTTGGTGAGACTCTTTGAGATATCCAAACATAGGCAGCAATGGTTCAGCTTTGTCTCCTTGGTAAGACTCTTGAGATATCCACACATAGGCAGCAATGGTTCAGCTTTGTCTCCTTGGTGAGACTCTTGAGATATCCACACATAGGCAGCAATGGTTCAGCTTTGTCTCCTTGCTGAGACTCTTTTGAGACATCCACACATAGGCAGCAATGGTTCAACTTTGTCTCCTTGCTGAGACTCCTTTGAGACATCCACACATAGGCAGCAATGGTTCAACTTTGTCTCCTTGGTGAGACTCTTGAGATATCCACACATAGGCAGCAATGGTTCAGCTTTGTCTCCTTGGTGAGACTCTTGAGATATCCACACATAGGCAGCAATGGTTCAGCTTTGTCTCCTTGGTGAGACTCTTGAGATATCCACACATAGGCAGCAATGGTTCAGCTTTGTCTCCTTGCTGAGACTCTTTGAGACATCCACACATAAGCAGCAATGGTTCAACTTTGTCTCCTTGGTGAGACTCCTTTGAGACATCCACACATAGGCAGCAATGGTTCAACTTTGTCTCCTTGGTGAGACTCCTTTGAGACATCCACACATAGGCAGCAATGGTTCAACTAAAGTTACCAACAGAAATACACCTCCTATAATGTCAACTTGACTTGGCAAAATGTTCACACACGCTATCTAACAGACTTATCATCTCTAATGCGAACCTAAATTGGCAGAGAATCTCACTTGCACCTAACACACATGCTCACACATACCGACGCATGTACACACACGCACGCACACACCAACACAAGAAGACAAAGACTTCAAAAACGCTGATGTTCCAGCATTGTTCATTCATTTCATTCGACCAGCCTAACAGCTGATGTTCCAGCATTGTTCATTCATTTCATTCGACCAGCCTAACAGCTGATGTTCCAGCATTGTTCATTCATTTCATTCAACCAGCCTAACAGCTGATGTTCCAGCATTGTTCATTTATTTCATTCAACCAGCCTAACAGCTGATGTTCCAGCATTGTTCATTCATTTCATTCAACCAGCCTAACAGCTGATGTTCCAGCATTGTTCATTCATTTCATTTGACCAGCCTAACAGCTGATGTTCCAGCATTGTTCATTCATTTCATTCGACCAGCCTAACAGCTGAGACACTACCAGCCTAACCCTGCAACAAAATCTGACGAGGAACAGGGCTGACCTGTGTTGTTTTCAGCTCCCGGCCCTGCCAGATCTTTGGACTGTGTCGACAGGCCCACACAAAGTCCAGCACACTGGTGGCATCCAGTCTGCAAGTCAGCAGACATAGCATGCAATAAGCAGAGATTCAACTATAAAAAACCCTGAAATGAACTGACCCCCCCAAAAAGGTATGTTTGCCAATATCTTAATTCATAATAAATTAACAACACAAAGTTTCTTGTGAAAATGTACTGTGTATATTTCATTTCATCTTTGTTGTAAGTTTTGTTTCAGAGTTGATCAAAAGCGAAAGAACTGATATCTGCATCTGGTATCTTCTTTCAAAAGGGTTCTGTTCTGGTTTAAAAAGGTTTAAGGAACGTTTTCTTCATTTCGCTGATTTTTAAAGGAATTTTTCCGCTCACAAATGCTTGAAGCTTTTGGATTTGCAAGTCAAACATGTTTACCCAATGATGGAAAAATGGCGCAACCCTTTTTGGGGAAAATGTGGGGAATTCTTTTTTAAGAAACCCTTCGGAAGGAGGGGTTTAACAAAGGCTTGATTTTTTTCTTGTCAGCGGGTTTTTTTTTGTTTAAACTGCCCTACTTGGACCGCTTTGGGCGGCCGTAAAAATGCGGGCCCGGGCTGCGCCGCCCCTGTGGGCCACGGCTTGGTGAGGGCGCAAGGCCCCGGGAGAATTTGGGGGGTCCTCTTTTTCCCCTTTCCTTCTCCTTCCCCCCTGTGACAATTTACCCACTTGGAAACCCAACACCAGCCCCTTCTTGAAGTTCAAGGGAACCCCTTGATGATTTCAGGGTTTCCCGCAGCTCCAAACCCGTCCGGGGGGCAGGACTCAAGGGCAAAAAAATTTAAGGCCCCCTGTTTTGGGGGAATACACAGAAAAAATTAAAATTTAAAAAAAAAAGAAATTTTAAAAAGTAGAAAAATTTTTGGTTCTTTTATTCTTTTAAATCACAAGCTTCTTGTTGATAGGCTCCACCCAATATTCTTTTTTAAAAAGAGAAATCGAGTGTCAACCCCCCTTTGCTGGGTTTGGGTTTTGTTTTTTAACAGGGGAATTTTAAAATTTTTACTTTAAAAAAGGGGAACTCAAGAGTCTCTACCCTTCTGCTACTTGGGTTTTTTTGTAACAGAAAGGGAAAAATTTTAAACAATTTTTGCCCACATGGAAAATCGGCAGCTTTGAAACCCCAGGATTAGCCCTTTGAAATGCACAAAAAAATGTTACTGTTTTTTTTTTTTTTTAAATTTTTTTTTTTTGGTTGAAAAAAAACTTTTAAATTTTTATTTTACAAACCCCCTGTCATGGGAAAAAGCTTGGGGAGGGCTTTTAAAAAAGGCCAAATACCATGTTGTTGGGGGGAAAAAGGGGGCATGAAACAAGAGCCAAAACCCCCTTGTTGTTTCGAGGAAAAAAAACGAGCCAATCCCAAAGTTTTTGAGGGGGACGGGAAAAAAAGAGCCAAACCCCTTGTTGTGGGGACAGGCGGAAAAAAAGAGCCAATCCCCATGTTGTGCCCGAGAGACAGGAAACAAAAGCCAATCCTCATGTTGTGCCGAGAGACGGAAACAAAAAGCCAATCCCATTTTTGTGCAGGGAGCAGGAAAAAAGAGCCAAATCCCCCTGTTGTGCCAGGAGACAGGAAAAAAGAACCAATCCCAAAGTTGTGGGGGGGAGGGGCATGAAAAAAGAGCCTCCCAAAGTTGTGCGAGAATGGGGGGAAAAAGAGCCAATCCCCATTTTTTGTGGGAGGAGACAGGGAAACAAGGGGGCCAATTCCCCCTGTTGTGAGAGGGGACAGGAAAAAGAGCCAAACCCCCTGTTTTTGCGGGAAAAAACCGAGACAAAAAAAAAACCTGGCCGCGCATTAAGAAAAAGTTTAGGCCCCGGCCCCCTCCCTCCCCCTTCCTTCTCCCATTGGGGGGACCCCAAACAAGCCTTTTTTTTACACTCCCTTTTCCGGGGAAAGTTTCCCCTGGTTTTTTCAGTCACCTGTTTCCCCGGAATTTGCTGTACAGGGAAAAAAAAAAAAAAAAAAACCCCAAAATTGCCCTGCTCCTTTTTGTTTTTGGGCCCGGGGTTATTGAACCCCCCCCGTGGGCCCGACCGCTTTTGGCTGTTTGCCCTCCTTTTGGGCCGAACCCCTCGTTTGGCCATAACCCTGGTTTGACCTTTTCCCCTTTGGGGGGTCCATAACCTTGTTTGACAAAAAACCTTCAAATTTTAAAACCTTTAACCTTTATTTGGGCCTTAAACCTTTGTTTTTTACCCCTAAAAACCTTTGTTTGACCTAAATGGGGGAGTTTGTGTTTTTACCCCGTTTGGCTTTTTAACTTTACCATGTTGACCATGTTTTTAACGGCAGTTAGCCAGCCTGTAAAGGGCCCAATTTTACCCTTGGGCCCAATGCCCGTCATAAGCAGTACTGACTTACCCAAATTCCCCCTCCGGAAGAAGGGCCGGGTTTTTTCAATTCTTCTACCTCTTTTAGCGAGGCCGTGTGCAAGGTAAAACCCCGGGGAAACCCTTTTTGCTAGAGGGGGAAGGTAGGGAGGGGGGATTAGAAGGGCTGCATGGGAAGTATATTAGCCAAACAGGGAGTATAACCAAAAACTCCCCCCTTTTTTGGGTTTTAAAACTGTACCTTTTTTGGGCCATAGCAGAAATTTTAAAAAATTTAAAAAAGGAATTTGGGAAGGGGGGGCGAGGCCCTAGTGGTTTTGGGGGGTTTGGCCCCTTTTGGGGTGGGATTGGCCGCCAAAAAGGGATCCCTTTAGCCGTCGCTTGGTCATGCGGGAAACCCCAAATTTTGGTTAATGAAGGGTTTTTCCCAATCCCAGTAGGCTGCCTCCAAAGGGGTGGGCACGGGGTCAGGTTGGGGGGCGCCGTGGAAAAGGGCCGTGCTTGACCCGTGGGCCCCCGGGGGTTGGGCGGGGAATCCTTTTGCGCCTGAGCGTAGGGGATTCACCGTCTTGGAGGGGCCCCCTAGAGGGTAATCCCGCCGGTTTTCTCTTGTATTTTTGGGGGTTTTAGGGAGATTAAAGGGGTTTTGAATTGGGGGTGCGCCCGGGGTAAATGCGATCCCAGTAGTTTCTGAGACACCCAGCAGGGCTAAGGTTAATGTGTCCAGTTTTTCTCTCCTTTCCCAAGTATTTCCCTCAGGGAGCGGTTTTAGGGGGGAGGGGGAGGGGGGTGCCCGTTCCGGGTTCTTGCTTAAAATCTCGGGGGAACTTGAGGGGGAAAAAAAGCCCGTCCCCGTGGAAGGCGGTACTTGGGAAACACCGCCTTTTAGGGCGTGGAAACTCACTTTTGTCTTTGGGCCCAGGCCGGGGGGAGGAGGGGAAAGGTGGGGTTTTAAAAAAAGGGGAAGGTCAAAAAGAATAGATGTTTTTTTGGGTTTTAAAAGGGGGCCCTTTCCGAGGGCGTTGGGACGATTTTAAAAGGTCCCAAAGGGGGGTGGGGGCCCCAGGGGTGGGGTTCCCCTTTGGGGGAAAATCCTCTAGAGACCTCTTGGGGCGGAAGAATTGTCAAAAAACGGACCGCCCCCCTTGGCGAAAGGTGGTACAGGGTTTGGCCCTTTTGTTTGCCCGAATGGGCTTGGGTGACAGCTTAAGGGAGGAAGATTTTTTTTTGGGGGAAGGAAATTGCCCATTGGATGTTTTGGGGGGGCCCGGGTTTTTGGGGAACGGTTTTCTTAAGCACCAGGGTAAAAAATTTTTTCCCAAAGGCCCAAATTTTTAGAGGGCTCGGTGTGGGTTGCGAGATGCCGGGCTAAGTCCCTCAGTCCCCCGAGAGGCCCTGCCCCGTTGTGTGTCTAGGCGGGGCTGGGGGGCCCGTTCGAGTGGGGGTGGGATGGATGTTCGCAGTTGGGCTGGCATTGCCCGCCTCGCGGTTTTGGGGAAGCATTTGGGTTTGGGGGTGAGGAAGGAAACCCCGGAAAAAAGGGGGGGGTCTCAACTTTTCCCACCGAGGGTGGCCGTTTTGAGGTGGAACGTGGTTTTGGGGGGCTTGAGGATGGGGGAAACCCAAGGGCTGGGTCGGCCCCCGGGGTTTTTGAGGTTGCCCGGGTTTTTTCCCGCCCCCGCTTTCCTGATTTCCCCTTTTGTTAGGATGGGAAAAAAAAGGGGGGAAAGGCGTTTGCCGTAGGGCCCCCTTTCCCGGGGGGGAGAGGGGCATCGACTGCATAGCTGAGGGTCCGGAACGGGGGGGGGAGTACAGGGGCGGGGTGGGTTTAAAAATGGGGGCTAACAGGGGCGATTAAAGGGCAAAAAACCAATTTTTCCCACACCAAGACAGGGTTAGTTGTTGGGGTTTCCCCTGTGTGGGAGTAGAGACTTCGCCCGGGTGGGGAATGCCGGATGTTGCTGTTCCTGCTATGGTTTCGCGGGAGGGTTTATCCCCCGGGGTGAAACCAGCGAAGGAGGGCCCCCTTTTTTCTGAGGGAGAGGGGTTTATGGGGCGTGCCCCCCCCCCCCCCCCCCCCCCCCCCCCCCCCCCCCCCCCCCCCCCCCCCCCCCCCGAAGGGTTGTCCAAAGGGAGGAGAACAAATCGGTGCGCGGCCTTGTGCTTGAAGTGGGGAAGGGCTGGCCCGACCCCTTCGAGTCCAAAATTTTTGATGTGGAGGCGGGCGGTTTGGGGGGTCCCAATCCCCCGAGGTATTTACCTTTTCCCCCAAGTGGGCCCCCAGGGCCCCGGTTGGGTGGCGTCTGTGTACAGTTCCAGTGGTTGGGGTTGGGGGAGGGTTGATGGGGACCCGGTTTAGTGGGTGCCCGGTTTTTGGGCCCCTCCCCATGCCGAAAAACCAGTGACCGGGGGGGAAGGCCCCGGTCCCCGGGGTCGGAGGTCTGCGACCCAAAGTTGACGGAACTCCCCCTTTAAGGTTTGGGGTTTGGGGACCCCGGGCCCCGGGGAAAATTTGGGGGGGGACAGGGCTAATCTTTTAGGAGGGAGGACAGGTTTTTTGGCCCCGGGGGGGGGTTTTCCCTTTTGATTGGCGGGGGGGGGTTTAGGTCCCGTATGCGTGTGGCCATCCCAAAGGGGGCGGGGGGGGGATTTTATTTGGGGTTAGTTTCGAAAACTATTTCCCCGGAAGGGAACGTCTGGCGGGGAAAGTGGTTCGCACTTTTTTGGGGGTTTTTTTTCAGCCCCAAATTTTGGGGGCCAAAGATCGGAGGCGGGGGGGGGGTTTGGGGTGGGGTTTGGGAGGGCCCCCCCCCCCCGGGAAGGGGGGGGCCAAAAGGCCAGTCGTCCAGGGTTCCTGGAGGCGGATGTTCCTGCCTGGGGTTGGGAACCATCTCCCGGGAAAACCCTTTGTTGGGAAAAGGGAAGGGTGCCCGTGGGGAGGCCGACCAATTTGGGAGAGGGGCCCTGAACGGGGAAACTCTTGGCCCCGCCCCGCGCCGTAGGGAAAGTCTGTGGGCCGGGGGGATCAGGATTGGAAAGTACGCATCTTTCGGTATTTTTTTGTGGCCCCCGTTGAGTTTATGGATTGGGGTCCCGGATCTGGGGGGGGGGTGTCCTTTTTGAATTTTTATGGGCCTGGGAACTTGTTGGGCGTGGATAGGTTTTGGATGGGGCCCCCACCTCCTGAGGGTTTTTTGGGATCCCAAAAAGGTGAGGGGTAGAAACAGGGGTTTTGGGGGGGACCCCTTTCTGTGATGGCCCCTTTTTTGGGGGGGTCTTGGGGCCTCCCGTGGAGCGCCTCTGATTGAGCGGGGGGGGGGGGGTTTTGGGGGAAGGGAGGGAGGGGTGCAAAGAGGGGGGGGGGGGGGGGTCGTGTGGATCCAAGGAAGAAGTTACCCCCCCCCCGTAGCCGCCACTCCCAGGGGGGTGAGGCCCATAGTTCCACCCGGGGGGGGGGGCCGGGGGGGGATGGGCCCGCCAGGGGGGGGCGGGGGGAGGGGGGGGGGGCCTGGGGAAGGAGGGGGAACGGGCGTGTGGGGGGTGGCGGGGGGCCCCCTTTTTAAATCTCCCCCGGGGTTTTTGGCCCCCGTCGCTTGGGGGGTGTGTTGGGGTTAAAAACCCAACCGAAAATTTTGCAGCTGTGATTTGGTTTGGGGGCCCGGGGGGAAGTTTAGGGGCGCTTGGGGAGCCGTTTGGGGGTGGGGGAAAGGGGATTGCCTGGGTTAAAGGGTTTTTGGGGCCTTTGGGGGGGGAACCCAAAGGGGGGGGGAGAGGGCGCGGGAGTTTGGGCCCGGGCGCAAAAGGATGCCGCCTGTTGGTTCTCGACTGCCCTTTTGTTATCACCGTCAGTCGGTATTCGCCCAAAAGCGACTGGTCCTGGGCCGGGGGAAAACCGCAGGGCTGCCTTAAGCGCCGGGGGGAGGGGAGGGGTTTCCCTGCCAAACACGGCATCTTTGGCCACCAAAAAAAAAGTTTTTTTAAGGGGGCTCCTTTGCTGCGTGTTCCGCCCCCAGCCGGGAAAAAAAGATGCGAAATCCTGTTGACCAGGTGTCCCCATTTAAAAAGGGGCGCTTAAAAAAGCGAGAATCATTTCCTGGTAAGCCCCAGAGTTTCCCGGGCCGAAGGGGCCCCGGGGCGGGGTCCGTCGTCCCCCCGGCCATGAGCCTCCGTTGTGTAGGAGCTTTCCTAAGTAGGTTTTGTCCCCCCCGTTGTGTGGGGGGATTTCCCCAAACCTGGCTGTTCGGTCCCTTCCTTTTTTAAAATTCCCTTTTAAAAAAGGGTGGTTTCCCGACATGGGGGGGGGGTGGGGGGGGGGGGGGGGGGGGGGGGGGGGGGGGGGGCAAAGGGGGGGGATCAACCGACGGGTTTTATTGTGAAAGGCCCATTTTCCCCGGTCCCGGGTTTGGCGAGGGGAAAAGGGGAGGCGTTCCCCAGGGGTTCTTGCGGGGCCCGAGGAGGGTTTGCCTTTGGGTGAATTTTTGGTGCCCAGAGGGATCCCCGTCCTGGAGGGGGGGGGGGGGGGGGCCCCCCGCGCACCCATGGTGGGTTTGCCGGGTCCTTCCCAGATTGAGGGTTTTAGGACTGGGGGGCGCGAAAACCTTGGTTTGGACCGCTGGGCCGGGGGGGTGGGGCCCGGGGAAGGGGGGGAGAGGTTGGGACTTTTGTCGGCGGGGTTTCGGAACCTCATCTCGAGGTCCCGGGGCCACCGTTCCAACGTTTCGGACACATACAATGAGGTGGAGGGAGGGGCTCCCCATCGGCCGCCTCAGGGAGGGGGACTGGTCCGGGGAAAGGGTTCGGGCACCCCTCGTTGGGGACCGTCAAGGGGTACTTACGGTTGTCCGGGTGGCTTACGATCGGGGTGGGGACTCTTTCCCGCCGTTTGGCAGCGCCCGGGAGGGAGGGGAAACCCAAAGGCGCCGGCAAGTGTGGCCGGGGTGCCACATGCGACCTTTTCGTTGTTCGTGCTGGTGTTGGTGTTTTAGCCCTTTGGGCTCTCCCGAGGGCATTTTGGCCCCGGGCCCCTGGGGAAGGGGGGGGGAAACGGGGTTGGGGGGGGCCCTTGGGGGGCGGTGGAAATTCCCCGGGGACCCGGGGTTTCCCGAGCCACCATTGTGGGGGTAAGAAGGGGCAGTGGCCCCGGCGTCCCCGACAGGTCGTGCACTGCAACCCTTTCAGTCCTTGGGGGTGGCCTGTGAGGGGCACGGTTCTTTGGGCGGAGGGGGATGCGCAAGCCGAGCCCCCAACCCCCGGAAAATTTTGCGGATTGGGGCAGGATGCGGTTTCCCCGGGGCCCCCCCCCCCCCCGGGGGAATGGTCAGGTTACCCCCCGGTCCCCGGGGTTTTTAGATTTCCCCCCCCGGGAAAGGGCGGGGACCGTGGACGTTTTTTCCCAAACGGGGACCCCAAAAAGTTGATCCCAACGGTCCAAACCCCTAGGGGAGAAGGGGGGTGGTTGGGCGTTGGGGTTTGGGGCGACCTTCCCGGGGGTGGAAAATGGGGCCCCGCTGATGGCGCGATGTGACCGCCCCGCCCCCGTTTATGGACACCACGGGGGTCGTGCGTCGGGGGGACCATAACCATGCATCCTGGTCCAAACGTCCTCGGGCCCCCAGGGGTTTGGGTGCCCTTTTGAAAAGGTGGGGAGAAACGTTTTGAGTTTCACGTGTCGATTTCGGGGGAAAAAAAAGGGTTTTGCCTCACCAAAGGCCGGGGGCCCGGTGGTGTTCCATTCCAGGGCCCCTTTACCCGTGTGGTCCCCGGCTCGGCATGATTCCCCTGGGGCCCGGGGGGCGCGACCCCAGCATGATAGGGGGGAGGTCTTCGAAAAAGGTCCGGGGGGGGGGAGGGGGGAAAGCTGGCCCATGGAGAGGGGGGGGGGTGAGGGGAATTTTGTCGGCTATTTTTTTTTTTTTTTAGCTGGGTGGGCCCCCCGAGGGGCCCTTTCCCTTAGACTTTTGGATATTCCCTTTTTTTCCCGGGGTCAAAGAAAAGGAAATTTAGCAAAAGGAGGGCCCCCTTTTCCCCTCCGCCTTGGACGCCGCGATCGTTTTTGTCCCTCGGTTGGGTTTGTTTAGGAAAGGTACGCGTCCCCTCGCGGGGCAGTCGTTTTATCTACCCCAACCGTACGTTATCCTTTTGGGAACGGTTTTCTCGGGGACGGAAATTGGAAACCCCCCGGTTTTCCGGGAAAAAGGGGGGGCAAAATACCCAAACGGGGGAGTGGGTCGACCCGGCGGTTTTCCTTCACCTGTTGGGGAAGGTGGGCCCCGAGCAAAACCCGGGAAAAAAAACCCCCAAAGTGGGACAAAAAGGGGGTCCCATCGGAAGGTAATTAATCTCGATCGAGGGGGTGGTATCGTGGGAAGTCCTCGAGAGATCGAAAAACCCAAAAACTCGAAGTACCCCTACAGCCCCCGGTTTGTGAAAAACACGCACCCCTTACGAACCACGTTTAAGTGTGATGGGGTTTAAAGGTCTTTTTGGCACTAAACCCTTTTTTGAGGAGTTTGCGTCAAATGGGTGATGAAAACCCCAGGGTTGGGGAAAATTTTGGGGGGGGAAACCGAAACCGGGGGAGGGGAAAAAAAAGATTTGGCCCCCGCCCAAAGGCGGGGAAGGGCGCGGGGTTTTTCAAAGGGAACGGAAGGCGGGGGTAAATCGCGGGTTAAAACCCGGAGGTTTTTTTTTTAGCGCGACCCAAAAAAGGAGGGGAAAGGAAGTAGGATGGGGACCGTAACCCCGAGACGGGGGTAGAGGGCCCTCCCAAAAAAAAATTTGTGAGAAGGAAAACCCCGTGGGCGATGAGAAAAAAACGACAAGTGTGGCGACGATCGAAAGAAACCGAGATCGTGAAAAGCTAAGTCGCGGGGTGGGCGGTAAAATGCCCCCGGGTTTTAAAATTTTAGTTTAACCCCCCCCCAAGAGCCTCACGCGGCAAAAAAATACCCCGGGTTTGCCCAAGGAAAAAATGAAACAAGTTTAAAAAAAACAAAGACAACCCGCAAAAATTTTCGCAAAAAAGGGAAGTGTAGGCCCAAGGGGCAGAGCACAAACTTTTCTTGCTTTCAGCAGGCCGAAAGGGGGAATGTGGGAGAAGAAGTTGGGCACCGGCTTCTTCCGGGGCGGGGAAATGGGGTGACGTCCCGGGACTGTCCCTTTTGACTGCATTGGCCCCGGAAAAAAAAAAATTCGGCCCGGGCAGAGCTGGCTAACTGGGCCCTTTGGGAAAGCTTTGGTCTGGGCATGGTTTTCAGTATTTTGACGCCAAAAACCCAATTTTTTTGCCAGAAAACCAACTTTGACCTTTTTAAACAAATTTTTACCAAAACCATCATTTGAAACCCGAAACCAAGTTTTTATCGAATCAAAATTTTTTTCCAAACCTTCATTTGACCAAACCAAAATTTTTCCCTTTTTTAAAATTTTGACCATAACCCTCATTGACCTTTGACCAATCATCTGAGCCCCAATGCAACAAAGGGGTGGGGGAATTGAGTACCAACAGGGGGTCCCTGGTTTTTTTAAATGATGTCATGGGGCCCGCCAGTGAAATGAAATGTGTTTAAAAAACTTTCCCCCCCCGGAGTTTCTTGGGCAATTTTGCCACCAAATGTTTTTACAGAAGCCATGTGGGGGGGTATTTTGACAACCCGAAAAAACAGTACTTTCAATATTTCCTCCCTTTTCACGTGTGAGTTAAAACCCGGGGGGGGGGTTTTATACAGGAATGTGCAGGTGGGGAAAAGGAGGAAACACTCAACCCTCAAAAACCCCAGCCAAAGAGGGAAGGTTTCGACAATATTTTTATTCCATTTCAATTTTCCCCATCGCACTAGCACTCCAGTTTGGGGTTTTGGGTCATAACAAAAAAAAAAGAAAAAAATAAACCAGGGAGAGGAAAGAAAGAAAAAAAAAAATGGGGGGATTGGAAAAGAAAGGCCCCTATTCAGAAATAACTGAATTAGGGGGGAAAAAATAAATTGAAAAAACCACAAAAAACCCCCCAATTCCTCGGGATCCCCCCTACTGTCCCAACCTTTAAACCCCTAAAAACCCCTTCAAGAACCCTTCGCAAAAAAACGAAGAAAGCAGTATTGAAAAAATAGAGAACCCGGGGAAAAAAAGGGGATTCTGGGTCCCCCCGGGCTCAAACCCGTTTTTTGGAACCGGGCGATCCCGAATTTCCCTTTTTCCTGTTCTTGTTTAAATTTAAAATTTAAAAACCAAAAAATAAAAGAATTTTTCTACAAAAAAAACCCTACTGTGTAGGGGTTTTTCCGTCTTCAATTAAATTTTCTTTAAAATTTTTAGATTTTGTTTTTGCTTTAAACCTTTGTTTTTTTTTGTTTGTTTTCAATTAAATCAAATTTTACACACACTTAAAACCCCAAAAACAAAAACACACCCCCACACACACCCCCCCCACAACACACACACCACACCCCCACACACCACCACAAAACACAAAACGTATGAAAGGACGATAGAACACAGCGGGAGGCCCAGCGGGCTCGTTTTTCAATGTGTGGTTTTCCCCTTTTTTGCCAAAAAATCCAAAAAAAACCCCGCCCCGCGAGCTTTCTGCGTTTCTTCTCTTACCGGGGCCCAAATGCGCCGCGGGCAACTTGCCCTTTTTTGCATCAAGCAATGGTTTTTCGAAAAATTTCTTACGCACGCCAAAAACTTTCCACGTCGGCAAGAGCCGGCCATTTTTGCCATGGTTCCAAGGGGGTGGAAGTGCTTTGTTCCAGAGGAACAAAATTGGGGTTTTTTTGGAGGATCTTTGGGAATTTTTACGGCTGATGGGGGGTTATTAAACAAAAGAAAAATCGGTGGGCACTGTTTTTTAACCCTTTTAACCAAAGGGGCCGTATTGCTTTTTTGGAAGGGGGGAGAAAGAAAAACGGAACTAAACCATTGAAAAACTTCCCCAGACCTTTAAAGGTGTTGATTAAGAAAAAAAAAGGGGTTTTGAAAGGGGATTTGGGCCAATATTACTGAAAGGGATGTTGATGGGTTTGATAAGCTTTTGGGCCCGTTGAGAAATTTTTTCCCTTTTTTACAAAAGGGGGTCTTTTTTTCTAAAACTTGGTGAAAGAAAAAAACCCTCCAAACATGCTCTGATTATGGGGGCAAATGCCTTGAAAAAAGGGACCAAAAAAAAGTTTCAAAAATTTAAAACCAACTGAGGGGCATGGGGTTCATTTTTTTGAAAAAACTTTTAATTGATGAACTTTTTGCAAGGAAAAAAATGATTTCAAACTTTCAAAACATTTTTATTATTTTTCGAAAAATTTTACAACCTTGCCTTACAAACAAAGAAATTTTTTTTGCCCCAAAGAAATCCTGATCACAAAAATACTTTTCAGAAAAATGATGATTTTTGAAACCCTTTTGGGAAAATTAGTTTGGTTTTTTTTAGTACACCCAACAGAAAGGGGTTTTGGGGTTGTGGGTGGGGCCACTATTCCTACATTTTAAAAACTCCAAATGTTCAAACGCCCGGTTTTACTAAATGGCGGTTTTGAGCCCCCAAGAAAAAATTGCCAAAACGTATTTTACTTTAAAAAAAAAAAAAAAAAAAAAAAAACACTAACTTTCCAAAAGCCCCGGGCCCAAGCCCGGATAAAAAAGGGGGGGGGGGTGTGGATAAACTTTTTTTTTTTTCGGAAGGAAAGTATAATGAAAATCTTTGGTTTTTGGGGGAAGGCAACCCTTTCTTTAACTGACCTTTTTTAGCCCGCATGGTCTTTAAAAGGTGTAGTGGTGCTCGTAAAATAGGAAGACGTGCATCCATGCCCCGTTTGACAAAAGAATAAAATCGCAAACTTTTTTTAACGGGGTCAAAGTGAAAGGGTGCCTGTTTGGTCTTTGTTATGAGTTTGTGAAATACCCAAGGGCCCCCCTAACTGGGTCAAACGTTTCATCCATTTTCCCCTTTGACATTGTTTTAAGTCGCAAATCCTTTAAAATGTGTCAAAAAGTGCATGGGTTTCTGTTTGGGTTTTTTAAGAGTAGTGAAACTACCAAAACCCCTAAGGGTTTAAAAGTGGGATGGATTTCCCCTTTGGCCTGGTTTGCCAAAAACCTTTCTAACCCCAGGTTTTTTACTGTGCTGGGCCTTTAAATGATAACCCGTTTTTAAGTGGCCTTACCCCGTTCCCCCCTTGGGCATTTTTTAAAGCCTTCTTACCTTTTTTTCCCCCCCAAAAATCTTTTAGTTTTAACTCAAGTCACCCCCAAGTCACTTCTAAGTTCTTAACTTTAAGCACCCCAAGGGACTTCTTAAATTCTTTCCCCAAAGGGCATCCCCCAAGTCCCCCTCAAGTTCTTTCTCAAGGGAAACCCAAGATTATAAAACCTTTAAATCTTCCCCCTAAGTAGGTATGGCAGCCAAAAATATTTTTTTCTTTTATTTAATGTTTTTTTTTGTCTTTTTCAAATAGACATTTTCAAAAAACAAAAAAACCCCAAAAAAAAAAACTGTTCTACCTTATTTTGTTCCCGAGGGTAATTTTGGGCTTTTGAATTTTTACACTTCCCAAAAAGTTTTGTCAAAATGGCGTTTTGGGGGCAACTTTGAAAACCGGGTGGAGCCCAAAAAAAACACAAAAAACCCCTGCTGATTTTTAATTTTAAAAAATTGCCCGACCCCAAAAATTACTTACAGTTAAAAAAAAATTTTTCTACCCAAAGGAGAAATTGCTTATCCTTTTAGGGGCAAGCCCAAAAAAGGGCTTTTTCACCGCCGGGTATCTAACTCGAGGTGATCAAAAAAAATCTCGAATACCCGTACAGCACCGATCTAAATCACGCACACTTACAGAACCGTTTAAGTGTGATGGTAATGGTCTTTCTTGCGCACTAAACCTTAATGAGGAGTCTTGCGTCAAATGGGTGATGAACCCGAGGCTAGGAATATGGTGGGGAAACACGACCGGCGAGAAAAGAAAGATGGCCGCCGCCGACCGGCGAGGAAGTCGCGGAATAACAAAGGACGACCGGCGAGTAAATCGCGGGATAACCAGGAGCGTGTAGCGCGACAAAGGAGGAGGAATGCGACAGTAGGATGCGACCGTAACACCCGAGACGGGTAGAGGGCAATCAAAAACAATTTGTGAGAAGCGAACCACGTGGCGATGAGAAAACACGCACAAGTGTGGCGACGATCGAACGAACCGACGATCGTGAACGCTAAGTCGCGAGAGTGTCGGTAACAGCGGTAAATTTTCAGTAATTACACTCCCACCAAGAGCCTCACGCGGCAAGAATACTCAGGGTTTAGCGCAAGGCACAAATGAATCAAGTATAGAAACAAAGACACCAGCAATCTTAACGCAAAGGCAAGTGTAGGCGAGACAGAGCACAAGACTTATCTTGCTTTGACAGCAGGCCGAAGGTGAATGAGGTAGAAGAAGTTGACACCGGCTTCTTCCGGAGGCGGAAGTGGGGTGACGTCACGTGACTGTCTTATGACTGCATTGGCCACGGATAAAATTCGGCCTGACAGAGCTGGCTAACTGCCGTTGAATGCTATGGTCTGACATGGTACAGTATATGACGCCAAACCATCATTTGACCAGAATCAACATTTGACCATAACCATCATTTGACCATAACCATCATTTGACCAGAACCAAGATTTGATCAGAATCAACATTTGACCATAACCATCATTTGACCATAACCAACATTTGACCATAACAAACATCTGACCATAACCATCATCTGACCACGACCATCATCTGACCCGAAGCAACAAGGAGTGGGGAACTTGAGTACCAACAGGACTCCACTGGTTTTGTATAACTGATGTCAATGGACCAGCCAGCTGAATGAAGTGTGTTAAAACACTCCCACCAGTAGTTTCTTGACAATGTGCCACCAAACTGCTATACAGAAGACACATGTGGTGGTATCTGACAACTGAAAAACAGCTACTTACAATATACCTCCTTGTCACGTGTGAGTACACCTGACAGGGGGGGGTTCTTATACAGGTAATGTGCAGTGGTAGAAACGGAGCGATCACTCAATCCCTCACACCACCAGACCACAAGAGGAAGAAGTTTCGACAATATTTTTATTCACATTACAATCACTCACTCGCACTAGCACTCCAGATGGGGTATGGGTCATAACAAAGAAGAGAAAAGATAGCCGAGAGAGGAAAAGAAAGAAAAAAAAAATGGGGCATAGAAGAGAAAGGCACTATTCAGAACTAACTGACTTAGGGGACAAAGTAAATTGAACAGACCACAAAAACCCTCCAATACCTCGGGATCCCGCTACTGTCCCAACCTAACCCACTAAACCACTACAAGAACATTCAGCAAAATAACAGAAGAAAGACAGTATTAGAAACAATAGAGAACAGGAAAAGGGGCATTCTGGCTCCCCCGGTCTCAACCAGTTTCGACCGGGCGACTCCAGAATGCCCCTTTTCCTGTTCTCTGATAAGTAACACTTTAATAACCAAAAAATAACGATTATCTACAAACAAACATACTGTGTAGGGTTATCCGTCTTCAATTAATTTACTAAACTTTTTAGATTTTAGTTTTTGCTTAATCCTATGTTTTTCCTGATCGTTTTCAATAACATCATTTCACACACACACACACACACACACACACACACCACACACACCCCCCCCACACACACACACACCACACACACACACACACACACACACACACACAAGCACGTATGCACGGACAGATAGAACACAGCGCAGGCCGAGCGACTCGTTTTGCAACTGTGTGTCTCCCTATGTTGTGACCAAAAAATCAATAAACCACGCCTCGCGAGCTTACTGCGTTTCTTCTCTTACCTGGCCAAGTGCGCCGCGGGCAACTTGCCCATTATTGCATCAGCAAATGTTCTCGAACATTCTTACTGCTACGTCAACACTACCACGTCGGCAAGAGCCGGCCATTTTAGCCATGGCTTCCAATGGAGACGGACGTGCTTTGTTCACAGAGGAACAACTTGTTGTTATGGAGGATCATATGCAATACCACAGGCTTATGGCGGAGTATATAAACAAAAGAAATCAGGTGGGCACTGTTTTTTACCTTGTAAGCCAAAGAGCAGTATTGCTTTTTTGGAAGGTGGGGAGAAAGAAAAACGAGAACTAACCATTGAAGAACTACACAGCTACCTTGAAAGCTTGTTGATTCAAGAAAAAGATTTAGAAAGAGATTTGGGCAATATTACTGAAAGAGATGTTGATGGCTTTGATAAGCTTTTGACTGTTGACGAAATGATTCCATTTCTACAAAATGGTGCTCTTTTACTAAAACTTGGTGAAAGAAAAACCATCCATCATGCTCTGATTATGGGTCACTGCCTTGAAAAGGCACAAAACAATGTTTCAAAGATCAAACCAACTGAGACATGGCGTTCATTTTTACGAACAAACATGAATATTGATGACTCATATGCAAGAAAACTGATGCAGCTTTCAAAACATTTTTATTATTGTCGAAAATTTCACAACCTTGCCATCACCATCAATGATTTGTTTGCCAAACGAAGTCTGATCACAAAGTACTTGCAGAAAAATGATGATTTTCGAAACTTCTGGCAAAATTAGATCGAGTTCTCTTTAGTACACCTAACAGAACGGGGTGGGGTAGTGGGTGGCGCCACTATTCCTACAAAAAGCTCCAAATGTTCAGCGACAGGTGTACTAACTGGCGATTAGAGCCGCCAAGAAAGCTCTGCCAAAGCAGTATTTTACTTTAAAAAAAAAAAAAAAAAAAAAAAAACACTAACTCTGCCAATGCCGGTCCCAAGCCCGGATGAAAAAAGAGGAGGGGTGTGGTATAAACTTTTTTTTGTGCGAGAAGGAAAGTATAATGAAACTCTTTGTTGTGGGAGGCAACCTTGCTATAACTGACCTTTTTTAGCAGCATGAGTCTAACAGGATGTAGTGGTGCTCGTAACTAGGACAGACGTGCATCCATGCCCGTTTGACATAGATATAAAGTCGCAAATCCTTTAACTGTGTCAAACGTGCATGGGTGCCTGTTTGGTCTAGTTAAGAGTAGTGAAACTACCAAGCCACCTAACTGGGTCAAACGTGCATCCATGCCCGTTTGACATAGATATAAAGTCGCAAATCCTTTAACTGTGTCAAACGTGCATGGGTGCCTGTTTGGTCTAGTTAAGAGTAGTGAAACTACCAAGCCACCTAACTGGGTCAAACGTGCATGGATGCCCGTTTGGCCTGGTTAGCCAAACCAACTAACCGCAGTTATTACTGTGCTGGCTGAAATGATAACAGATGTTAAGTGGCCTTACCAGTTCCACTTGACATTTTAACGCCTTCTTACCTTTACCCACCCCAAGTCACTTCTAAGTTCTTAACTCAAGTCACCCCCAAGTCACTTCTAAGTTCTTAACTCAAGTCACCCCAAGTCACTTCTAAGTTCTTACTCAAGTCATCCCCCAAGTCACCTCAAGTTCTTACTCAAGTCAACCTAAGATTATAACTAAGTCATCCTCTAAGTAGGTAGTGGCAGCCAAAATATTCTTGCTGTATATAATGTTATTTTTGTCTTTTTCTAATAGACATTTTCAAAAGAAACAAAACAAAACAAAAATTACTGTTCTACCTTATTTAGTTCCAGAGATATTGTCATTTGAAATTTGACACTTCCAAAATGTTAGTCAAAATGGCGATTTGGAGCAACTTTGAAGACCTGGAGCAGCCAAACAACACAAAACACACTGCTGATTTTTAATAAACTTGCAGACCTCAACATGTACTTACAGTTAAAACAAATACACATACAATAGGAGACATAGCTTATCTTCAGCGACAAGCAAAAATGACTATTTTCATGTTTGAAAATAATTTTCAGTCATTTGAC
>JAFLJL010008536.1:11553-51553 GCA_018398815.1 Conus ventricosus
CTGCTTTGTTCGTGCTGTCCAGCATCCACATGCTCTTTAAAGTTGGGACTGATCTTATATTATGGCTGAAAAGTATGCTTACACTATCATTCGTGATGAAGCACTGACTCTCTCTCTCTCTCTGTCTCTCTGATCTCTACATATACACCGTTCTCTCTCTCTTTCTAACCCCTTAATCTCTCTCTCCCTATCTTAGTCTCTACGCCCTATCTCTCTCTCTCTCTCTCTCTCTCTCTCTCTCTCTCTCTCTAACCGCTTGTCTCTAGGCCATCTCTCTCTCCCCTCTCTCTCTCTACTGCACTGTTGTTGCTGTTAATACACCCGGGATCTGACTGTGACTGACAATTACTATGTTCGGTGTTGCTGCCTGAATTCTATGTTCTGGACTTCCGTCATCTGGATTCCAGTCGCGAAGTGCTTCTCTGTGATGTATCACTGATTATTATTATTATTATTACTATTATCATATTATTATTATTACTATCATTATTATCATCATCATCACCATCCTCATTATCATCATTATTATCATCATCATCATTTGATTTCATTTTTCAAGCACTGTCCCCATCCCCTCTAACTCCCTCTTCGTATATATGTGTGTGTGTGTGTGTGTGTGGTGTGTGTGTGTGTGTGTGTGTGTGTGTATAATGTGTGTGTGTGTGTGTGTGTGTGTGTGTGTGTGTGTGTGTGTGTGTGTGTGTTGTGTTTGTATACATACATATATATATATATATATATAATTATATATATATATATATATATATATATATATAATGTGTGTGTGTGTGTGTGTGTGTGTGTGTGTGTGTGTGTGTGTGTGTGTGTGTGTGTGTGTGCGCGCGCGGGCGCTTGTGTGTGTCTGTCTCAGGAGGAGGAGGGTGCTATAACTGCACTGACTACCATACCAGAACGACAGCACGTTAAGATAACGCACGGAGGAGAATATTCACGCGGGGTTTGATCGTCCGACCTCAGACTGCCAACTCAAGACGGATCCCTCCCTCTTTCCCTAATCACCCAACAACGCGTTGCAGACTCAGATAAATGTTCTTCTTGTAAGAGCAAAAAGAAAATATTCACAATCTATTTTGGCAATGTCATCATGTGCATAAACGTTCTGACAAGAATTTCAAAATACAGTAAAAAGAAAAAGCAAAGATGTGAAGCTACTGCTGAATGAAAATAATTGTCCTGTGTGGTTGTGGCAACAATTTTACATCAGATGGAACGTTTGATTTAATTCCGTTACATGCCAAATTCTATATTTAGACATGTAAATATGACAAGGATTTACCATTACTTCAAGTTTTCATTTGATAGCTAAATATGAAACGGAAAAGTATGCCGCTTGTCTTCACATGTCGCTCACCAAGTTTCTTCCACAGTGGCTCCCATGGTCTTCTTTATTGGGTGAATACATTACTTTTTCAAGGCTTCCGAATGATAGGGCAACGACCCCTTGTTTTGTTTTATCCGTTCGATTAATTCATTTATTTGTTTCAGTCCTTTTGTTTTCATTTATTTAACCTTTTTCTGTGTTTGTCCTTTGTGGCTATTACTATGCCTATATATGTCTTTGGATAAGACAAAGAAACGCATATAATGCTCATTAATGGATAATGACGATGAGGATGATTACGATCGTTATGATGATGATCATGATGATTAAGGTTTGTTGTTGTTCTTATTGTCTTTATGCGTTTTGTCGTCCTTATTTGTCATTTGTGATTTTGTTTCTTCTTCTTTTCAGATGGTGATGCCAGTTGCCCGCACGAAGTTGGCTGTCCTCCGAAGGTCCACCAGGTCCCCGTAGAGCCTGGCCCTCAGAGCCACTGGCTCCGGCCATGTGTCCCGCCTGGCAGTAGCATGGAGGTGACAGTCCTGTAGTATGTGCTCGGTGTCCATTTCGGCCTCTCTGCATGGGCACGTCGCAGACTCGCCAATCTTGTACTTTTTTGTACATGTGTGCATTCCGTCTGTTGTCTCCAGTCCTTAGTCTGAACAGTAGCACTTGATCTTCTCTGCTTAGGTGGTAGCAGCAGTCAGCCTGGTGGAATGTGGGTGTTGCTGTTTCCGTTCTCCTCCTGTACAGTGTTTTAAGGAATGTCTTCTCCTCAAGGCAGGAGACCTCTGTGTCAGTTTGTTCCTTGTTCCAGCTGTCCCCCTTCCTTGGGCCAGTCTGTCCGCCTCCTCGTTGCCATGGATTCCACAAAGGGAGGGAACCCACTGAAGGACAAGTTTTGCAGTTTCACCAAGACTCTGCACAGCTGTATCCAGACAGATGAGTTCTTCCGGCGATTTCGTTTTGAAATAAAATACCATTCATCAAAAACAAACAAACTACTACTAATAATAATAACCCCATAACTCTCATTCCCTTTCTTTCTACTTTCCCTCACTCCCTTCCCCATCCCCCGGTTCCGAACCTACCTTGCCCCCTGCCCCCCCCCCCCCCCCCCACTCCCCCCTACCATGCCATGTCACCTACACTCTGTCCTTACTCAACCTGCTAACCATTACCGCCACACCGTGTCCACAAACGCACACTTGACCAACCCTATCAGCCCATTAAACCATCAATTAAAAGCCCCCTCCCCCCATCTCCCCTTTTTGTAGCAGTCCGCTAATTAAAATGGGCCTTGACCGGAGGCAAACGGGGAAGGTAGGGAAGGAAAAGGAGAGGATGTGGAGTGGACACGGGGGGGGGGGGGGGGGTATGGAGGGGGGAAAAGAGGGCGGGGGATGGAGTGGGGAAAGGGTAGGGGATGACAGGAAGGAGGGGAGAGGGTCAAGATGGTAGAGGGTTGGACGGAGGCAAACAGCGCCGTGTGTGTACGGGGAGTGTGTGTGTCGGCAGTCTTCAAGCTGGGTCTGGGAGAGAGGAGAGCGGCTGGCTTAATTAACCTGGTAAACACGGGCTGCGTTTGTCAACGCGATCTTTCCGATGTGTCGATTACCACTGCTCCCCCCCCCCCCCCCCCCTCCCCCCCGGACCGTAGTTCGTTTCACCTTTACTTCCACGTGCCTGAGCCTGCAGCTGCCTGTCCGTCTGTCTGTCGGTCTGCCTGTTTATCTGTCCCTCACCCTCTGTCTGTCTCTTACACACACACACACACACACACACACTCTCTCTCTCTCTCTCTCTCTCTCTCTCTCTCCCCTCCTCTCTCTCTCTCTCCCCTTGCCCGCCCTCCATCCCCTCCACCTTTGTCCAACAGCCAATTTCGCACGTTCAATTAAGGTTGCACACGATCGAGTTTCAAACACTGCTGCCGGTGTTCCCGCTTGATTTAGGTGAAGCGATTTCGCAGTTTCCTTTTAAAGACGCGCGCAGCATTAACATCAACAAGATCGCCTTCCCACCGTGGGTTATTAGCCGAAGATCAAACTATCGCCGCATTATTCTACACATCTATCGTTCGCCTAATTCAATGCACACGTCCACAATGGCTCCATCCAGCAGCCTCCCCAGTGATCTGGTCGACTGCTGCTTTGCTGGATACGTGTTTACTGATAGTACTCATCTATGCTAAAGTCCTTTTACATAATTATTCCTCTCTCTCTCTCTCTCTCTCTCACACACACACACACACACACACACACACGCGCGCGCGCGCGCGCGCACGCACGCACCACCCCCCCCCCCCCCCCCCCCACCACACACACACACAGAGGCGGAACATTTCACACCCCACACTATCGTTTAGGTCACTCCTTGGTTATTCTGATGTACAGCATTTTGCTAACTGATAGTATTGCTTGTATCATTTTTTTTAAAGCGAGGGTCAAACAACCTTTTAACTACATGAAGAAATCTTTAAAAGTGTTTGAAATAACTCCGCCAAACAACACAAGACAAAAGAATCAGCAGACAAAACACGACGCGTTTCGACCTCATAGGTCTTCTTCAGGCAAGATAAACAACACTCAGGATAACGAAAACGAAGAACGAGCAACCAACCACTTGTCCTCCCCCCCCCCCCCCCCCCCCCCCCCCCCAAAAAAAAAAAAAGAGAAAAAAAAAGAAGAAGAAAAAAAGAAACTTTGCAACTACAAGAAGAAAAACGGAGGTTAACAAAAATACATTATTTCATTTACATAGGTAAACAAAAACACATTACTTCATTTACATAGGTTTTCATACACTTCTTATACACACTCAAATCAGTAAACATGAAAGGAAAAAAAGGGGTTTTATTATGTTTTCAGTAGGAGGAAAAAGTATGACATCAAAGATCTGTGTACTTCACGTGACGACATTTGCTTAATTCCTGTGGCTTATAGCCCAGCCGACTGCAAGGAGCCATACCAGGACTGTCACAGTCACTCTCAAATAGATATCTTGGAGGGGGGGGGGGGGGGGGGGGGGGGGGGGGGGGGGGGGGGGGGGGGACAAGAAAAAAGAAAAAATGGCAGCTTAAAAAACTCAATACCAGTTATTCATTTACATCAAAGGACCTCCAAAAAGAGGTTCGGTGTCAAAAATTCAAACCAAATGAACACTCCCCGCAACAAGTTAAGGAACGCTTACAGAAATTGCTGTTAAATGTGTTTTAATACAGACAGAGGAAAACAGTTTACTCGAATGTTTCGCCCAGTCATTCAGCCACCTGTGGCTACAATTTCAATGAAAGCCATTCACACGTCGTTGAACAATCAGTAATAAAAAAGAGACACCCCATTTGAAAAGTCAGCAGCAGTCAATAGTGAGTGTGGCCCCCATTCTGAGCCACACATGCTCTGCACCGACGCCGCATGGAATGAACCAGGGTTGTAAGGGTCTGTTGCGGGATGGCCTGCCATTCCTGCTGCAGGAACTGGGTCAGCTGGGCCACATCAGCGGGCGGAGGGTGGTTGTCAGCAACTCGTCTACCAGGACGTCCCACAGGTGCTCTATCGGTGCCAGGTCTGGAGAGCGCGATGGCCATTCCATGCGTTGGATCCCCTGCTGCTGGAAGAAGTCTCGTACCACGTGGGCTCGATGCGGAGGGGCGTTGTCGTCCTGGAGAGTCGCACCAGGACCCATGGCCATGGAGAGCTGGCTGCACAATGGGGCGGACGATCTCATCCCGATAACGCTGACCAGTTCAAAGATCCCTGGATGACGTACAGGGGGGTTCTGCCATGGAGATGAAAACCACCCCACACCATTACCGAACCACCTCCATAACGGTCGACCTCACGAATGGTGGCGGCAGTGATCGTTCTCCTTGTCTGCGCCAGACTCGTCTCCTGCCATCACTGAATGAGACAGTGAAACGTGACTCATCGGTAAAGAGGATCCTCGACCACTGCTGCCTGTTCCAATGCTGATGGAGGCGGCACCACGCCAGGCGGGCCTGTCGGTGACCATGAGTCAGTGGAATTCGGATGGCTGGCCGACGAGACTGGAGGTCAAATTCATGAAGGCGGTTGGGGACAGTGGAAACGCTGACATTGACATTTGCTGCTTGCATGAGGCGACGTCTCAGCATGGGTGTTGTGGACTGTCCTGTCCGTAAAGTTGACAGGTAGAGAAATCGGTCATCCGTCGACTGGTGCAACGAGGACGTCCAGTGCGCGCCCGTTCTTCCGTCCTGCCTGTTGTCGCATAACGTTCATTGAGTCTGTGAATGACTGAGGCCGACACCTGAAGACGTCTGCCCACCTCTCGTAAAGACACACCTCTGCTAGCCACGCCAGAGCGCGCCCGCAGTCCACTGCACTCAGTCGTCTTCTTGGAGGCATGTCTGGTTGTGTCGTTTTTTAATGCCCTTTCTGATACCCATTTTGGTGCAGTTTGTGCGGATCAGTGTTCACAGTTGTCAGTGCTTGCACGTGCGGTGCAACCTGCCGAATCGCTGCACATGCCCGGTCTGGTCAGCAGGGGCTTGTTCCACGGTCAGTGCAATTTCCTCATTTGCACGAATGTCCCGCCGCTGGCGAGGCATTGAGTGGCAGAGTGTGTGAGTACAGGAATCATACCGGTGTGTCGAGCAATGTTTCAAGTACCGTTCTGCTGCATTTTTTTTCGAAAATGGGCGGCCTGGCCTTTTTTACTCATTTCATTTAAGAAGATACAAAAAACGTAGGGCGTTCCTTAACTTGTTGCGGGGAGTATATAATATTATCATCAAAGGACCTTCAAAAAGAGGTTCTGTGACCAAATTCACACCAAATGAAGCAAACCTTGCATGACATATACAAATGTATGTATTCTATTTTTTTGTCATCAACACATGTTTTCAGGCGTCTTCCCCTCTACCCCTTCTCCCTCCCCTCTCTCCCTCTCACACACAAACACCCACACACACATACATATACACATACACCCCCACATACACACACACACACACCACGTGCGCGCACGCACATACACCACCCCATAGACCACACCACACTATCACACACACACACCACACAAACACCCACACACACACACACCACGTATTGTACAACGGTAACAAAATTACAACCATGGAATAAAAATCGCTCGAGAAAAAAAGTCAACACTCCACAGACAATAAACACGGTCACACTTTTTTTTTCAGAGTGAATGCATGGGACATAAATATTCTCAAAATGACCATGCGCCTTAGCCGTCGCCAGTCTTGTTGACGATAATCTTTTCAAATCCCTGTCCCCTCAAACACGTCACAATTCATACAGATTACTAATACTCAAGTTTGCGGAAGTGGATTAATTCAGAACACTTGATTTAAACCAGAAACCCTGTCTACACCTGGTCTGACGTCAGAAGGATGCAGTTGATCTATTACAATTGTCGGGTGTTTCTGATGTGTTTTGTTTCGCAGTTTTTTTCCCCTTCATTTAAAACACCTAGACATTAAACCATAAACAATACATATCAAACTTAGATTTCTTCCTGTTCTTAAGTTACGAAGGAATGAAACAGGATATAAGTTTTATATTTGTCAGTACTCTTGATTTGATTGTTTGATTTATTTTGTTTTGTTTGTTTGTCTCCTTATTCTGCTTTTCCTTCCCTATTCTTTCTTTCTGGCGTTCTCGGCGATATCCAAGAATCCCCCCCCCTCTCGTCACAGGCACATACACTCTTCCCCGTCGTTCCCTTGCTCACTCAGCTCCCCATCCCCACTACCTTCTTCATATCCCAACTTGATTCCTAATTCTGCTCCAACTCAAAACCCATCCACACAAGCTTCATAAGCTCTTGAGAAGAACTTGAAAGACCTTATAGGTTTGTCTTGGCAATGAACGTTGCAATTTTGCCCATCTTGCAAAACAACAGTAAGAATCTTCTTCTATCTTTGAGTGTCCACCTTCAAGGAGTTTTAAGATTTTTTGCACTTTATGTGTGCATGAACCGGTTTTTAATCGCGTCATTAAAGGCAGCCGACCCCAACTCGGTGGAAGGTGCATGCTATGTGTAACGTGGTCATCCATACCCAAACGGCCAAACTGGCCATGCTCTCTCCTTCCGAAGTTTGGTATGGGATTTGACGTGTGTTGCAAGATGTTTATGCCGTGCGTTTCATACCAGGGAACCTCGATTATAGTTCTCATTCGAAGACTGTGTGGGAAAATGGATTCAGACCAATGTTAACATCCGGAGGGGAAAATCCCCTGTTTCACCGGAAATTCGAACCCGTAACCTCAGGATCACGAGTCCTCGCTCTACCACTGAGCTTTTTTTATATTTGGGAAGAAGTGAAGAAAAGTTTAGCTGGGCAAAGACGGCACCAACTCTGGCGCTAACTGTTTCAAGTGAGAAGGGAAACCAACTCTGCAGGATTGTTGGGCCGTGAACGATAATGCTGCCCGCGCCACCACCAACTCGGGCGATACTACGAGAAAGATTTTAGAGCTTCTTGCTGTTGAGAAGAAGTAAAACACACTACAATCTTGACAATTACCACCCTTCTTATTCAGCGACACAAAAGTGCGGGAAACTTGCTTTGAGAAAATATGGCGCATCAACCCGATTAAGAGAATGACACTGACCTCCCCAAACCGACCGCAGGATCCGCCGGATCCTGGAGTTGAATGATTTAACAAGCGCACAGCTACAACAATCTTGGGCCCTTTAATGATGCCTCCGATCGACTTTTTAATTACACAAACATAAACACGCACGCACGCACGCACTTACGCATGCACACACACGCATCCACGGGCGCGCGCGCGCGTTGCACACACACCAGCACACGCCACAGCACGCACACAGCAACTCGCGCGCCGTGGTGCACAGACAGACAGACTGTCAACCTCGGGTGATTCAGTGGAGGAAGGACTAGCGCATCAGGCCCAAACACACTCACCAGCTTGCTTACGATTTCATTCATATTCATGCATTCGTCACATCAAACCACTTGTAAAGTCTATAACTTTACTTACAAACATGTCATAGAACGAAACATCAATGCAAGATGGAATCAAACAAAATAAAAACATTCTCTCTTTCTGAACTTACAAAATCATTTTATCTAAAACAACCATTAACTAACCCTGGTTAAATAGATTTCTACATTACTGGACACAGGTGAACTTAACTCTTCACGAATCACTGTCTTTTCTTTTCTTCTTTTTCTTTTCACTGTCACTCTTCACAAGCACGACACAACTGCTGGCACTGGTTTTGGTCTGATGGCGCCTGGGTCCGGTAGACTGATGGCACTGGGCGTTGGTCTGTCGATGAAAGTGGCGCTGGCCAAGTAAGAGGTCGAAACCCAGTGAATATAGAACAGTGACTATCAACCTCGATCTGTTCTCCTTTCTTTCTTTCCTGCATTAACGCATTTGCACTCTCGCCTCTCTCTCTTCATCTAGTCTTCTCTTATCAATGGACAGGTGCTTTTCTTTTCTTTTTTTTCTTTTCTTTTCTTTCCTCCTCAATAGTTACAGCTCTCTCCTCTCCCACTCTCTCGTCCTCATCCTTCCTCTGCAGACGTCTCTCAGCAAATCTCTCAACTTGGTTCTCTTCTCTCCTCCCCACATCTCTCGTGCTTTTCTCTCCTCAGAGATTACACTCAGACCTTCTCTCTCTCTTACTCCCTGTTCGTTCTCCCCTCGTTCTCCCTTCTCTAATCTCACATCCTTCTATTCCGTTCCTATCTGTCCAAAAAGGCGAGTACCATTGGTCAGTATTTTTACCCCTGATACACGAATTTATCTCCCTCTAATTCCATTGGATATTCAAATCATGACAGTCAACACGCCTACACGCCTTACTCTCTGGTTGTGGTCCAATTGGGCATTTAATTGATTAGCTAGATTTTCACACCCCCACCCCGCACTACCTTCCCCCCATTCCTACTTAACTGCGCCCGTGTGGCTTAAGTCGTGTGGCAAACTGGTCACACTAAATTGGCTAGATGAGTCAGGCCCAGGCAGCTAGAGATCGTTCCCGGGCAGACATCGAGCGATCGGTCAAAGCTGCATAGTTCCGTCAGCCGACAGACGTCTTGTGGGCCTCACCACCTATGCTTAATTGCTGGATCCAACCATGGGCCCTCTAGTGGCGCCCAGAATGTTTGATGTTGGAGCTTATGTCCAACAACTTGGCTGGCGAGCTCCACAGATTTGGGTCAATTTTCATTTTTGGTCCGTGAACAATTTTCCTCCTTGCAAAAGACACATGCCCGCATTGTCTCAAAACAACGGTAACCTAAAAAAAACAACAACCGAATTTTGCTGACACACAGCTACACGTGCAAAGTTTAAAAAAAATACTTTACAACCAACGTTTTATAAATTATAAAATACATCATTAGTGAATACCACTCAATTAGTTATCATTGAACGTGCGCTCTGCGTAATTTCAATACATTTTATAACGACACTGTGCGCACTTATGCGATTCCCCCCTACCTGCGGAATGCCATATCTTCACTTCACAATTCTTATGAAAAGCCCAATAAATATGATCACGATCCCATTACACTTCACTGATGTATCTCCACCGCACTTATAGCAATAAACATCACTACACACGCGACAGTATGCTCCAAGCATAACTACAATCCATCCACATGAACAATTCTCACCCAAGAAAATATGAACAAGTCTCACACAAAAAAAAATATGAACCAATAGCCACCTGGGAATGACCCATGAACCAATCAACATAACTGTAATCACACATAAAATCAACCAAGCAAACCCCAGATATGACTGACTTCCTCTGGATGCAGCTTGCTAGACTACACGGCTTAAAAAATTAGTCAGCATCCGACATTCTGTCGACCTGGAATGTACTGCAGACTCGGTACTGTAGGGCTGCAATTCATTGCCCAACGCCGAACCTGGCTGGTTTTTTCAACTGCGCCTCTGCAGGAATTTGAGTGGTTGAAGATCATGCTCTTCACGAACTCTTTTCCCATACACGATATTTGTGGAACTACTGCTCGCCCACACGACAGCTAAAACACTCCTACTCTACATTTGAGTAACCCCTTCGTCACACCTTATGTCAACTTCCTGCTGCATACCTCACAGGGAACTCGACCCCTTCATGCTACTGCAACAATACTGCACTATCCGCAACCCACCACCTGATGCATCTGTCCGCACCAACAATTGTTTGGACCATATACAGTAGCTACAAAGATGGACGGGAACCTAGTCTTTTCCAGCACCGTCTGCAGTCTTGCCTCTGCAGCGCTGACCAACTCGACCTCTGGCGGTTTCCCTGCCCCATTACCAAATCACTGTAGGAGGACTCGTGGATTGCTGGCGACATTAGGAACAAACTCCCTATAGAACCCAATAACACCTAGCAGAACTCCTACTTCTGTTTTGGTCTTTGGTCGCACTGAATTCAACATCTTCTCCTCCTTTCCTCTTTCCGCTGCTTTGTGTCGCCTCCGACTACATAACCTAGGAACTCCAGGCTTGGAAAACCAAACTGGCAACTTTTGTTGGTCTGGCTGTGAGATTGGCTTATGTCTCAACCTCTCTAATACTGCTCCTAGCTGCCTCTATGCTCCTCCCATGTCTCGATGCTATCAGAATGTCAACCATGATAATTCACAACGCCTACCAATCCCGTCAATAACTATCCTCATCATCCGAGAGAAGACTAGCAGGTGCGTTTGACCATCCCAAAAGGGAGTACACGCCACTGGTTATAAGTCCCTCATATGAGAGAGAAATGCCTTGACCTCCCTTTGAGTCCTCTCATGGGCTAATTGGCCAGTAACCCTTGCTCAGATCTATCCTGGTTGAAATACAGGCTCTTGCTTGTGGCGATCTGAGCGAACATGTCTTCCATGTTTGGTATGGGACCTTCTGCATCGACCTTGGTAGACACAGTTTATACTCTAAATAGTCGACACAGAAACGAGTCTCACACAGACATTTTTCCTCACTAAGGACGAAGAGTGCCACTATACGATGATTTGGAGGTTCAATCACCCAGGTACCAACATCTTTTCTAACTCCACCTCGATCCCTTGCTTTGGTGGATATGGGAACGGGTAGGCATTCACATGTAGGCGGGTTTTTGCGATGTTAACTCCACCGTAACAATGTCCTCCTAGAGTTGTCCTGCCAGGTTTATCAGTCAGGGACGTCCCTATACTGTTCAGGAGCCTCCCAACTTCCTCCTGTCTCCTACTGTCTAGCCCTTCATACAGTGACACATCCCTGTATGACTCTTCTACTTCTCCTGGAAACTCATTCAACCACAAATCGTCCCCTTCTCTCTGGGTTCTCCTTCACCTCCCAACAATGATTGCGGGCTGCGCCTATGAGCTGGGTCTCACGCTGAATGTATTTGCGGAGCAGAATTATGCATGGAAAGTTTGATTTCCCATTCACAATCGATTCGGTATTCCTGATCTACCTTTCAATGAAGGTGAATGGTCCCTTCCATGCATCAGCAGCTTGTTGTGATCCGTGGAAGCAGTAACAGGACTTGATCTCCCACCTAGATCGAATTGCTTCCTCACCTACCAGTCATACTGCTTCTTCTGGACGGACCCTAGCCTCCCTGCAAACTCTCCCTTGCGACCTTACATGTCCTCTCGAGCCTATTGCCGTAGGTCCACCACAAACTGATAAGTGGTTATTGAACCTCTTTCTGACTCCTTTCACCGACACAGCTTCATGAGAAGGCACACTGGTCCCCGAACCCTGTTCCGCCATACAGCAGCTCAAATGGGAAAAGCCTTGCTCTCCTGAGGGCTTCCCTGTCAGTCCGAACATTGCCGCAGGAATTAGCGGTCCCAATCCTGCTGGCTTTCCTCACAGAGCTTCTTTCAAGATGCCCTCAGCACACCATTGCATCTTTTTTCCACCAAGCCATTGCATTGTGGATGGAATGGGGTAGTGAGCAGCTGTGGATCCCTACAGCCTGTTGAACCACACTCATCACGCCTTGGTGAACTGTGACCCCCTGTCACTGAGAATTGCGTGCTGGCACACCCACGCAGAGAAGATGTCAACCAGCCCTTCAGCGACCTGTTGCGATCAAAGCCTTTCATGCAACCGCTTCTGGGTATCAGGTCGCGTATACCACCACGTCAACACATACCTTTGCCACCTTGGAACAGGCGCGATTGGGGCCAATCAGATCAACCAGCCACCCTCCAGAATGGTGTGTCAATTAAAGGGGGATGTTTAAGAGGCGCCTTCCACTTCACCCCTCATGTGCTGACCTTTGACACACGTCCACAGTGACATGGCAGTAACGCTTTGATGTCGGCCATTGCACCTGCCAATGGAAAAATTCCCTCAAGATTCGGTCGCTGTTTGCTTGGTGCCGAGATTACCTCGCCATGAGCGACACGTGACCCACTGACAAATGACAGTGTCAACGAAACCTGCTGTACCTCTCACTGAGTGGTCACCTTAACCTGTCTTCCCCCCTTTGGTGACACACGGTACAACAGCCCGCCATTCCACAAGAAACTCAGTCTCACCTCCTCTAACCCCTGTTTCTCTCCACCACTTTGCCAACCTCCAAGACTTCACGAGCGAAGGGTCTTGTCCTGCGCTGGCCCTAAAAACTCATCAGGCGACACATCTATGCCTGACTTCCTTGGCCGGGGACGACCAACGGTTTATCAACCTTTTCCCTCCTGATTGCTCCTTGTTTGAACTGCTGCCCATGTATCAGTCACCAACTCAGGATCCCAGGATCCTTGCACCTGGTAATATTCTCAATGATCCAAAAATCGTGAAGGGGTTTCCTCCATCACCAAACGCAGGACAACTGCCTGAAGACGTAAGGGGAACGACTTCTATCTTAAGCAACTGGTAAAACTCCCTCCACAGTGCCAACGTTAGAGTACAGGACTGGATTTTGCCCTGTCAAATCCCCTTTCTCGACCAGCGTTGTTCGTACTACCCCTCATGAAACAACCAGTGTCTCGTAACACTTTCACCATTCCCTCCTGCTGGCCAATCCACCCTTCTTCCACGGGAACGAACCACTCAGCCAGTCCTAGTGCCCTCCATCCCTGACACTGACTGCTGTCCAGTGCTAGCCATAGGCTGCACTCCACCCTCTTCAGATCGGATCCCCCCCCCCCTGTTGGTTTCCACTGCAGTCGTTTCCCTTTGACGACCCCTTATCCACCTCTTGCAAGGCTGGCTGCCTTCTGGAACCTCATGCGACAATCCCTCGCCACATGTTCCCTGTCTTGTGACAAATGAAACACCTAATGTCCCTTTGCCCCATCCTTCTGTCAGGCCCCACCACTGGGTTTGCAGACTTTGCAGAAAAACCCCTGGTCTCCTTGCCCTCTTTTCTCACCTTTGCCTAGCACCTGTTTCTCCTGCACTTTAGTGCCCAAACTGCCTCTCTATACACTCTGCGAACTTCAACAACTCCCCAGCCTGTCTCTGGACTGTCTCTCTTCAAATGTATGGTTAACTCAGCCGCACCTGACAAAATCATTCCTTCATAACTAGCTCTAACCAATCAGCGAACACCATCTTCGTACCGCACAACTCTAACCATTTCTCAAAATAAGTATCAAGACGTGCAACCAAACTGAGGTACGTCTCACACTGCTTGTAAATTAGCTTGAACGAAATTACTCTCCTGAATCCTTCCTCGTGAGGTCAAATCCTTTCATCAACGATTCTTCACAGCGCCGAAATCAGACTGTTGTTCTGCTGGTAACGCAGTGAAAATCTGCAATGCCTTACCCGACCAATAGCGCTACAAAATGACTGCCCAATCTTCTGGAGGCCAACCCTGACAGGACGCAAAACGTTTCCGAAACGACTGATGTATGCATCAATCGAATCGGTTCCTTCAGAGAATTTTGGCAACTTGGGTCCGGGAGGCATAGCACGGCACAGAGTCACTGGAAACCGAACTCCGATCCTCGGTGGTCTTCCCTTTGTATTCTGTATTCCTCAATTTCCCAAACTCTAATTGAACCTTTAATCTTACCGTTTTCCTGCCTTCATTCTTTCTGTCTCCTGCGCTTCCCTTATACTTTCTGGGTCCTGCTCATTCCTTTCTTCTGTATTCCTGCGCTTTCCTTATTCTTTCTGTCTCCTGCTTCATTCTTTCTGTTTCCTGCGCTTCCCTTATTCTTTCTGTTTCCTGCTTCATTCTTTCCTGTTTCTCTGCCTCCTTATTCTTTCTGTTTCCTGCGTTTCCTCTAACCTTTTCCCCTTTCTGCTAATTTCGACTGCGATCAACGGCGTCTTTTTTCCCGCCGCGTTCTCCTTTCCATCTTTTGTTGGTTTTCAACGAAGCACGCAACCTCATCTCCGGATAACCTAGATCACGAGCGACGCTCACTAAGTTGATCAATAGGGGTGTTCATTTCTTCCGCATTGTATCTCAATTTTTTTTTTTTATTTTTTGAACAGATTTTATAACTACACAGCCAAACTAGATGGTTACCGACACGAGTGACCGTAATAGGCACGATCCTATGAAAGATAATATTAGCTTGACAACGTAGTTAGTTTTTATAAGGCGCCCTAGCGCCTGACCCAACTAATAGAAGGCGAATTATAGGCAATCTTTGCGAATAAGTACACTGGGGCTGAAATGCCAAGCCTAGGTATTAGCTATCTTGGAAGCAATGCCGGCCTCGTATTTAACTACTTTGGAACAAACATAAGCAACCCTTGTCATAGGATACAATACTGAATCCCACCCCAGCTTCCTCTTCTGAGAAGTTTGAACAATATAATAAATGGGCCAGAATATCCAGGCAGGCTCGCCACTAAATTGTCAACCTCGGTGATGTCATTGGAGGAAGGACTAGCGCACAGCCCAAACCACACTCACAGCTTGCTTACGATTTCCATCATATATCATGCATTCGTCACATCAAACCACTTGTAGTCCTATAACTTTACTACACATGGTACAAGAACCGAAACATCAATGCATAAGGAATCAAACAAATTAAAACAATATCTCACTTTTCCCTGAACTTCACAAAACATTTATCTAAAACATCATACTAACCCGGGTATACATAGATTTCTACTTACCTGGGCCAGGTGATCTAACTATTCACGAATCACAGTCTTTTCTTTTCTTTTTACTTTTTCTTTCACTGTCACATTCAACGCAGCACGACACAACTGCTGGCACTGTTTTTGGTCTGATGGCACCTGGTCAGGTTAGACTGTTGGCACTGGCGTTGGACTGTCGATGAAAGGTGTCGCGCCAAGTATAGTCGAACCCCAGTGAAGATAGAACAGTGACTATCAACATCGATCTGTTCTCCTTTCATTCTTCCTGGCCATTAAACGCAATGCCCTCTCTCTCTCTCTCTTCTAGTCTGCGCTTATCAAATGACATGGTTGCTTTTCTATTCTTTTTTCTTTTCTTTTCTTTTTCCTCCTCATTAGTTACAGCTCTCTCACTCCACCTCTCTCCTCAGTCCCTTCCTCTGCAGACTTTCTCATGCTAATCTTTCCGGTCAACTTGGTTCTCTTCTCTCCTCCCCTCATCTCTCTGCTTATTCTCTCCTCAAGATACAACACAGACCTCTCTCTCTCTGTCTCACTGATTCGTTCTCCGACCCCGTTCCTCCGTTTCACTCACTCTCCCACATCCTCATCTTACCGTTCCGATCTGTCCAAAAAGGGCGAGTACCATTGGTCAGTATTTTACTCCCTTATACCCGAAAGTTATCTCCCTCTAATTCCATTGGATATTCAAATCATGACATTCACCGCCTACACCCTTACTCACTGTGTGGCATTGGTCCATTTAATTGATTAGCAAGATTTCACCCCACACCACCACTACCTTCCCCCTTTCCTACTAAACAGGCGCCGTGTGGCTTAAGTCGAGGCACTGGTCACTATAAATTGGCTTAGATGAGTCTGTCCCAGGCACTGAGATCGTTCCGGCAACATCGAGGCTTCGTCCAAAGCTGCATTTAGTCCCGACTAGAGCCGGACAGACCGTCTTTGTGAGCCTCCTCCCCTATGCTTAATTGGCTGGATCCGAACCATTGCCCGTTATGGTTGCGCCCAGAATGTTTGAGTTGGAGCTTATGTCTCGAACAAATTGTCTGGCGACTCCACGGTTGGGTTGTCATTGTTGTCCCGTGACACAGACAGGGGAGGCCCACACACCCACACACACACACACACATACACACGAAAATCATCTCGAAAAAACGTCGTGTTTAGAGACAATCCAAGGATAGAAAATGCAACAAACCCCCTTCGCAAAACATCTACAAGCGAAAAACAACATACAGGGGGGAAAACCGAACCGAAACAACAACAACAATCAAACCAACATTTTTGACCACCCACCCAGCGCCTTCCTTGAAACCCCCAACGGGGGGTGGGGGGGGGGACATTCCAGCTCCTTTTCAGCACAATTCAGCCCCGTCCAATCACCCACTCAGCCGTTTAGAGCCCAGCGAATGCGAGGCCTACGGTTCAGGGCTGCAATCATGAAGTCGAAATCAGAAACGACACATGCCGGTGATTTCAAATCCTCTGAGTTCAAACTCCGAACACATTCATGCCCGTTCGTGCAGCTCCAGAGACCAGTGACTGAACACCCCCACGACCAACCAGTCCGTGCCAAAGACATGGGATCAGTCTTCAACGACGCAGTCACTAACTCCCGCCTTGTCTTATTCATCTTACACCTCAACAGGAAAAATGAACAAACAAACAAAAAGAAAGACAGAAAAAAGAGAAAAAGAGACGAAGAAGAAGAAAAGAAGAAAAAAGAAGAAAAACGAAGGATGACTACAGAAAAATAATCTGAGAGAAGCAGGAAGAAACAAAAAAGAAGATGAGGAGTAAGAGGAGAAGATAGAAAGAAGGTGGGAGATGAAGAAGACCAATTCATACTTATAGCCCTGCCCAACGACGAGGGGCCAGACAAGATAAGAAAAGAAGAAGAAGAAGAAGAAGAAGAAAAAGAGGAGAAGATGATGATGAGTATGATGAGGTGATAGATGATGAATGATGATGATGATGATGATGATGATATGAACGACGACGACGAACGATGACGAAGAAGAAGAAGAAGATAATGAGTCATAAAGAAGATGATGATGTTAATGAAACGACGACGATGACGAAGAAGAAGAAGAAGACGACGAAGAAGAAGATGAAAGATGAAGATATAGGATACATAAAAGACGATGATGGATTATATTAATGATGATGACGCGGCGTTGCCGAAACATATCACATGTAAAAACAAACAAACCCAGAAGCAGAACGGCAAGAAAAAGACGATGACGAAGCAGCCATCAGAAAAGAGCAAAGCGACGGAACACAACAGTAACAAGAATAAGACCAGAAACTAAGAAAAATAAACACACACAAATGAAAAAAAAAAAACTAACCTACGACGGCGACATTTTAATAATAAGCCAAATTTACACCCCCATCCCCATTCCTCCCCCCCCCCCCACCCCCCTTTCCCACCCAATCTGAAAAAAAAGGGAAGTCCAGATGCCGACCACTTGTGTCCCCCCAAGGTTTTCGTCAGCCTTTTTACCTTATAGCGTCTGACGACATCATTAGCGTGTGACCACTTTCCCCCACACGTGCAAACCCACCCCCCATTAACCTCGCTACAGAAGGCCCAGAGAACAAAAAAACCGAAAACAACGAGAAAGAAAAAGAAGAGAAAGAAAAAAAACAAGAAAAGAACAAAAGAAAACAAAAGGGAAACGAAAGTAAATGAAAAAGGAAAGAACAGGTCAACGAAGAAACAAAAGAAAAAGAAAAAGGCAAATAAAAACAGAAAGAAAGAAGAAGAAGGAAAAAAAAGTATTTTTTTAAATGACGGGGACAAAAGAAAAGAGAAGTGGTGTGGGTGGGGGGAGGGGGGGAGAGAGATGGGCAAAAACAAAAGTAAAGAAAACAAGAAGGTACGGCAAGATTTGGTACGATGGGGGGAGCTGGGGGAGAGGTGGGAGAGAGGGCTAGAGAGAAAGAACAGACAGACAAGCGACAGACACAGAGAGAGAGAGAGAGAGAGAAGAGAGAGAGAGAGAGAGACAGCGAGACGGTGGGTGGTGTGTGTGTGTGTGCGTACGGGCACGTGCGGTGTGTGTGTGTGTGTTGTGTGATGTGTGTGAGAGTGTGTGTGTGTGTGTGTGTGTGTGCGTGCGCGTGCTGTGTTGGACGTGTCAAGTTGTGATTTTGTTGTGTTGTATTGTGTTACAGGAACATAAAAGTTTGCCCATATTAGACTATTTGTCTGGCTGTCTGAGTCTGTCTCTTTCTCTCTCTCTCTCTCGCGCGCTCGCTCCCGCGTGTGTGTGTGTGTGTGCGTGTGTGGTAGTTGCGTGTGTGTGTTGTGTGTGTGTGTGGTGTGTGTGTGTGTGCCCCCCGCCACAGTATTTTTACATATTGGTGTAAGATTTTCTACATTTTGTTGAAGCTGATGGTTTCTGATTATTATTTCATATCTTTCGCCTTTGATACGTTTACGAAGACAATGTACACCCCTTGACATAATGGTCTAGTTAGGCCAATGTCAATAAAAAGTGTCAGTGTCAGTGTCATGTCAGTGTCTCTCTCATCTTCTTTAGACTCACGAATTCCACCTAGCCCGTTTCATCCTTTGCTGAGACAACAGTTCTATTCAGCCAGATACCCATCAGAAAAATAGCCTGAATCCTTGTGGCTGACACTTATCCCTGGCTTTCATAAATTAGCTGACAGACTCCGTCTGGAAGCGGCCTTCATGCCGGCGAGAACTATTAATATCACATGGACAGGTCTTTGACACTCTGCCACCAGAATAGGAAACTATTTTTGGCTGAGAAATGACCCCATAACAACTGTAAATATACTTTCAGCCAATGATTCTAGGGCAATGTAGGAATATGTGGCGTGGGACAGAGAGGAAGTAGTCCCAAGTGTTGGAATATACTTTCTTTTGCCATTCTGGAATGGGAAGAAGGCAGACGTGTAGAAAGACTCTGTGCTGATGATAGTGTTGCCCACGAAAAGAAGATAGCCCTCTATGATGTGTTGAAAGTGAAAGTTGTAGAATGTACTGAGACAGATGCCAAGAAAAATGCAAACAATACTGCTTACCTATGAGTTGTGTGAAAATACTGGTAAGACATTTTGCCTTTTTTGGGCAAAACAATGTATCCTTTTTGACCGTGTGAAAATTCATAATTACTTGTTTACTGATGTAATGTCTTGTTTTAAAAATTGCAATGTTATCATTAGAACTATTGATGATTGGGTTTATGTACTTGTTGTATTGATTTATGTTTTCTGCTACACAAAGAATAAAAGCGTATTATATACTTTGTTGTTAGGATGGAATGCCGAAGTATGGTGTGAAGAGATAAATTAATGAAGTCCCATGTGGTTAGTCAATTTGGAAGATATTACATAGGTAGTCCTTCATCTTGATATTAGTCATAGGTAATCAAACCATCACATTAATGATAAACAGAGAGGTATAGTTTGTTGTCGGGAATTTATTTTAATTTCCATTTTATGAATACTACTAACTTAAGTATTGTGAGCAAACAGTTAGGCCTATAATCCAGAGGTGTTAATGGTGTTTGTAAATATGACTAAGAACGAAATAAAGGTTATGGTTGTAATTTAAAAAACATTTCCGAGTTATATAGCGCTACAGCCGGAATATAACCAGGGTGTGGCGTTCAAAGTATGGTTCCAGAAAATACAAATATGCAATCATAATTAAGCTGAATATTGTACTACATTGTGGACAAGAGACCTTAAACAGAGATCCTCATTTCATGCAGTCAGCTGAAGTACTTCCTTCTTCCTTAGTACAGGCCATGCCTGGGAAACTAAATAAACCAGTCACCTGCGCTGGACTAACTATGCACTTGTCTCTAAGACCTACACTAATTGCCCCGTTATCCCTAAGGATTCCCCTCCTGTTTTGATATTTTATACTACAGCTCTTTGTGTCAATGAATTTTTACAATCTGATTACTTATTAATGAAGATTCTCTTTTTGTATGGATCTAATTCATACTATAGTACATAATTCTGGGTAAATGACTTTTTTTTTATAAAATTTTTTGGATGAACGCATTTTTTGTTCATTTGTTATTTTAATGCCAATTCTTATATAGGTTGGGGAGAATCGTATTTGTTACTTTAACCTATTTAAATATCGTCATTTTGGCTGTAATATTATTGGATATCAAGAAGATTGATCAAGGAAGATAATGGTGTTGTAACGCAGATTATCTACTTTTTAGTCCACAATTTGGATTACGTTGGTAGGATGGTTTCGACTATACATTTTTTCATATAGTTGAGAACCTACAAATTCCACTAAGGTGACAGGCCCTTATCATGTATACACATGCATGTGGTGTACTGGTCGAAATCCTCCCTTTGTTTACATACTCAGACACTAATTTGGGAAGTGCCCTGGTACAGAAGGAGTAGACGTGCCTTGGGTTGCATCACTGTGTAATGAATAAGACCGTGAGTGAAGAAGCGCCTCTGGGTTAGAGTCACTGCCCCAGGTGTTTGCCCACTCTATTTTTGTTGATGCTTAGTAGTTAGTTTTATTATGATTTGAGATTGTATTTTTTGTAACTGTTTTTTGTACGAGCACACACATTTTTTGTTGTCCATAATATATTTTGGCGTTAAATACTTTAAGAAGTGTTGAAAAGTGAAAAGCGGACTACACACAACAGACTCTTTGGTTTTTTTTGTTATATCTTTGTTTTTCATTAATTAAGAAATAGATGACGACATGTGAAACGGGGAATACTTTCCCCCTTTATTGAGGATGGTTTCTAGATGCCCGATCAGACGTTCGAGAAGAAGAAGGATGGTAAAAACACCCACCTTCAATTCTTGTTGTTTTTATTCTCATGTTTCCCCATTCAGCCTGGTTCGTGAGTTGCACCAGTGCTGATTGTCTTGGTACTTGTTGTTTTTATTTTCATTGATTTTTTCAGTTTGTTCGTAAAAATGTCTTTCTTGTGTTTCCAGGTTCACTGGACTGATAATAGTGACCTTTCTTGTGTTACGATAGTTGTTATTTTTGGATGTAATTCACATATTCGATTGCCAATTTGTTTTTCTGTATTTCTGTGGTTGCATGTTAGTGATTGGTTTTCCCTAATCTGGATATGTTACAGGATGGTTGGCACGATTTGATATAGAATAAAAAAGGAGAATGGAGAGTAGCAAGCTGGCGTGTTGAGAAGGATGTCCTCCCTATCCCCTTTCCACCTCAACCTTCCTACCTCATCCCCTCCCCTCTTAGCCCCCTACAATTGTTTTGCCGTCCTGGACCTATGCTGTACATCATATAGAGAAATGGGGTATAGTACCCTCCGAAGTTTAAAACAACAACAACAACAACAATAACAATTACAGCACCCACGTATAAAAAAATTATGAAAAATGAAAGAACTTGCATTACTTGATACACGCATAAACCAGCTATTAAACTTTGACACACTTCATTCTTTTATCTATGTAGTTTGTCGTTTTCTCGGATCATAATTTCGCTAATATATAAGATCAAACTAAACGCTTTTAAGACAAAGTTTTGCAAAAAATAAACATGCCTTTGTGGTGAAATGATAACAAATTCCCACATACTGTTCCACTGCAAGCAATTAAAACCTCCTCTACCACCTTTACATAAATGTTCTCTGGATACAGTCGTAACCGATTTATCACTAATGTGTAAAATTGCTGTTTCATTGCATCGAAGTCCTATTTTTCTGTTTTGTAAAATGGGAACTGGTGTTTTAGTAACTTCTTTGTTATGACCGGTTATTCTTCGATGTTTTATGGTTGGTCATCCATTTTTTGCTGTTGCTGTTAATGTTATTCTTATAGATCAGGTACGTCTAATATCACAATGTGTATAGACGTTAAATTGAAGACCTAACGGACAGACAATCCGCTACAACCGTTTGAACAACATTTCACCATTTGCAACAAATTTACAAGACACGATTTTCTTTTTTTTCTCAGCAAGTCACAAAACTCCTTTGTCCTCTATCTGTCAAAGAAATAAACACTCCTGCTCGCTGACAAAGAGTTTGGCCCGGACTCTTTTGATCCGGATGACTGGGTTCAGGATCATGAGAGTACGCCCCCTTCCAAGACTTCCAATATAGGCTGTCCATGTGGAAAAATGGTGTCCGGTAGAAGTGGAGTGGACCAACTTCTAAGACGCTCCCCCCCCCCCCCCCCCCCCCCCCCCCCCCGGTCTCACCTCGCTCTCCTTACCTTCTCCACTGCTTTTACAAAGATTCGGTGAACGCAAACTTCATCATCCCCACCCCCCACCCCCCACTCCACACACACACACACACACACACACACGCACGCGCGCGCGCGCATCCGGCCCCACTAGCTCGTTTCAGTTAGACGTGTATTCCTGAAATGTCTTGCTGGTGGTAGAATTGTCCCCCTAAGATTTTATAGGAAAGGAGACGAAGACACCTTACTCTCAGATTAGTCTAAAACTTCCGTTGGACGAAGGGAATCGCCTACAAACTTAAGACTCACTCCCTTTCTCTCTTCCTCTCTCTGCCACCCCCCTTCCCAATCTGCAGCGCACCGTCACCAAAAACAAAAAGGCACAAAGGTCGGTAGGTGCGTTATGGTGTGTGTGTGGTGTGTGTGTGTGTGTGTGTGTGTGGTGTGTGTGAGGGTTGTGTTGTGTGTGTGTGGTTGCGTGCGTGCTGCACGCCAGCGCATCGCGATTATGTGTATTCGTGTGTGTATGTGGTTGCGACGGGTGAGTGGGGGGTATGCATGCGCAGAGCATGCATGGAGGTGTGTGATGGGCGGGGGGGGGGGGGGGGGGGGGGGGGGGGCACAGAGAAGGAAGACAGGGGCATGGAGTGACCTTAGTGTTCAATTTCATATCTGGCTCCAAAGCACCCGTTAAAAGCTCAAAAGCCGTGTACTATATTTAGAAGGCACTATACTGACAGTCTGTGAACTTGCACAGTTCACAACCTTTCCAACAAGTTGGGATCTCACACTGCCCCCCCCCCCCCCCCCCCCCCCCCCCCCGCCATCCCATCCCATCCCCGTCAGTCCCTCGTGCCGGCGTCTATTTCCGCATCCTGCGTGTGTGCTTCTTCCAACAATGCTAGTCTGTCTGTGCGCCCCCAACCCTCCCTCTCTTTGCCTCTATCCTCTCATCACATACGCACGCATGCACGCGCATACAAACACACACACACATACACACACACACATCGCATACGCACCCACATCGATTTCTGGAAGTGTTACACACATCCTAACACCTAATCTGCCCCTCCCCCCTACCACCCAACCCCCCTTAACACACACACACACACACACACACACACACACACGAACACACACACACACACGAACACACACACACACACACTCAAGCACACACTCAAGCACACACGAACACACACACACACACACACACACACACACACACACAACGGACACACACGCGAGCCACTAAACCACTTCCAGAGAGAAAGTCTGCAGTAACAAACCCCACCCCCACCTCCCACCAACACCACCTCCACCACCCCCGTACCCTTCCCCCTCCCTCCCTCCCTCCCTCCTCCTCAGCTTCTCCCTCCCCGAGCTGCCTGCCTGCCCCCTCCTCATTAGCCTAATTGGTCAGGAACTAAGGAACCAGCGTGTCCTGACAACGTGCCCAAGCTCGTTTGCTCTCAACCACGGCTTTTCTTTCCTCACCAGATAAACCGTCTTTGAGGTAGTTGCCGTTCAAATTGGAAGCTGGGCGGAGGGGCAGGGAGATGGGGATGGACAGAGAGAGAGAGAGACAGGGGGGGGGGGAGAGGGGGGGGGAGAAGGGAGGGGGACTGGAAGAGGGGCAGGTGGAGGACGAGGGTAAGGCGTGGAGGGTGGTGGAGCGTATAGTAGGGGACATGGAGGCTGGAAAGGAGTAATGGTGGTGATGATGATGATGATGGTGGTGGTGGTGGGGGGGGGGGGGGGGAGTTCGAGTGGAAGGGACAACACACAAAGGAGGGATCCGGGACGGACAGAGGCGGGGGTGGAGGTGTGTGTAAGTGTGGGGGTGGGGATGGTGGGTGGTGGTGGTGGACTCGTCTTTAAAAAAAAAAAAAATCAAAACACGTGTTACAGACAAGCGTCGGAAGTGGGAATCCGGTAAGTGAATGGGAAGGGCGGTTGGTGATGGTGGGGTGGGTGGGTGATGGTAGGGGTGGGGTGTGATGAAGGGACTGGTGGAAGGTGAAGGGTCATGACACACACAGGTACGTTCAGGCTCCACTTCTGCTCCTCCTGTACTGCTCTTCGCCATCATTTTCTACTTTTCCCTTTCGTTGCTTACCTTTTCTCTATCATGTCCATCCCTCCCCCTCCCCCTACCATTTCCAACTTTTCCATTTTTAAGAAGGAGAAGAGGTTAGTTACCGCCAAGAACATAGACAAACAAGGTAAAAGACAAGACACAATGCATTTTCGACCCCTAGGTCTTTCTTACACTTTCCCTCTCTTCTTTCTATTTTAGATAACCATCTCTCTCTCTTTCTATTTTAGATAACCATCTCTCTCTCTCCTCTCTCTCTCTCTCTCTCTCTTTTCTCTCCCTATTTCTTCAATCTAAGACACAAGAGCAAGCTTGTTTATAATTCAATATTTCTTGCAGTCATTGCAACACCAAGCTGCTCTGTAAGTTGCTGGAATGGTGCTCGGTACTTATCCTTGGAATTTATTAGTTTGTTGTATATATATATATATATATATATATATATATATATATATATATATATATATATATATATATATATATCTTTCCCTGCTGTTTTCCACTCTTCCTTCCATTGCCCTACCTGTTCCTACCTGTCTCTATTCCCCATCTCATTCCCTCTCCATCTTCCCTGCTACTTATTTTCCTCCTTTTTTTTCCAAATCTTCACCCACATTTTCCCTTCTTTCTTTCCTACTCTTCCCCATTTCCTTTCTTCCCTGAATCTTTCTTCGTTGTTGTTTACTTTCACTCTGTCTGTATCTAATTTTTAAACCTGCACAGTTCTAACATTTAAGGAAAATTAATTGCTACGAACTCCCCACCCCCGTCCCTTTACCGTTAGCTGCACTTCTCTAACCTTTCCTAACGTATCTCTTCCTCTCTCTCCTCGACCTCCCCTTTCATTTCCCCTAGATCTTACTCACACATTCTCTCTCTTCTTTCTATTTTAGATAACCATTTTGTTTTGTATCCACAGCCCCCCCCCCCCCCCCCCCCCCCCCCCCTCCCCGTAAAAAAAGACCAACATTTCTACTGCATTTAGCCGAACATTTCCCACCGTCTGTCTGTCTACCCAAGAAGTGGCGAAGACACTGGAGTGCCGGACAAGAAAGGCAGGCAGCAAGTTTAAAGCTGTTTCAAGATGGAGTGACTGAGTGAGGGCGGAAAATGAAGCACAATTTTAGAAAGAGAGGGTTTTAGTTACAGTCTTCTCCACTCTCTCTTTGTGGCAAGTTCATCAACCACCTCATTGCCTCCAATGCCCACATGGCTGGGAACCCAAGCAAAAACTATGTGGTATCCATCAGACTTCAGAGAGGTGTACAGTTCGACTAATTTCAGCAGCTGAGGGTGCTTGAGGTTACAGCCGGCAATGGCCTCCAATGCAGAAAGAGAGTCCAACAAAATGAGCATATCTTTTATGTTTGGATTAAGAGACCATTTCAAGAGCCAGGACCAAGGCTGTCCACCCAGCAGTGTCGATGGAGCTGTCAAAGGGAATGTGTTTAGAGCATCTCTGAGAAGGATCTGTCGCACAAAACACTGCAGAGGCAACTCACCCCTCTAATTTAGCGCCATCGGTAAAAATTCTTCTGATGGGTGGAAACTTAGAACACAGTTCAGAAAAAAAAAAAAAAAAAAAAAAAGGACTTGTACGTCAAGGAGTTGGTGGTGTCTTTACGATATGAGGCTGAATCAAACCTAATCCCCGGAGAGTGAGGACAGTCCACAGGGGATCGTCAGGAAACTGCCAGATCTGTACACAGTACTCAAAAACGTTGTCTACGGGCCTTAGATTTTATACTGGATAATCAAGATGTGTTCGTCCGAGTGACGACATCCAATTTCAAACGGATAAACAAATGCCTTTTACAACTGTTACTTTGCGTTAGCAAACTAACCTCCGCCGTTAGCATACTGACCTCCACCGTTAGCATACTGACCTCCGCCGTTTGCATACTGATCTCCGCCGTTAGCATACTGACCTCCGCGTTAGCATACTGACCTCCACCGTTAGCATACTGACCTCCGCCGTTAGCATACTGACCTCCGCCGTTTGCATACTGATCTCCGCCGTTAGCATACTGACCTCCGCCGTTAGCATTCTGACCTCCACCGTTAGCATACTGACCTCCGCCGTTAGCATACTGACCTCCGCGTTAGCATACTGACCTCCGCCGTTTGCATGCTGACCTCCGCCGTTAGCATACTGACCTCCGCGTTAGCATACTGACCTCCGCCGTTTGCATGCTGACCTCCGCCGTTAGCATACTGACCTCCGCGTTAGCATACTGACCTCCGCCGTTTGCATGCTGACCTCCGCCGTTAGCATACTGACCTCCGCCGTTAGCATACTGACCTCCGCCGTTGATGCTACCAGGCGAAGGCCCGTAGTGGGGAGAGCGGGGGATTCCCCTTTATTATGAGGAGTGGAGGTTTCAGTTTCAGTTTCAGTGTTGCTAAGCCCATCACACTGAGCCGTTTGAGGTCTGTCACAACATTACAAACAAAAAAAAAAGAAAAAAAAAAAAAAAAAAAAAGAAAAGAAAGAAAAAAGATAAAAGACAAGTCGACATCGTCTTGCGGATATTGCAAGAAAGACGTACGTACGTGTGCGCGCGTATGTGCGTACTGAGCCTTTGTTTCGAGAATGTGTGTGTGTATGTGTGTGTGTGTGTGTGTGTGTGTGTGTGTGTGTGTGTGTGTGTGTACGCGCGCGCGAGTGTATGCCCGGCGCGCGCGCGCGCGCGAGGTTGTGTGTGTGTGTGTGTGTGTGTGTGTGTGTGTGTGTGTGTGTGTGTGTGTTTGTTTGAGTGTGTGCGCGCGCGTGCGTGCGTGAATGTACATGCGTGTATGCGTACGTGTGTGTGTGTGTGTGTGTGTGTGTGTGTGTGTGTGTGTGTGAGTGCGTGCGTGCGTGCGTGTGTGTGTGTGTGTGTGCGTGCGTGCGTGCGTGCGTGCGTGCGTGCCTGCGTGCGTGCGTGCGTGTGTGTGTGCGTGTGTGTGTGTGTGCGTGCGTGCGTGTGTGTGTTACGCTGTATTGTTTGTGCATGCGTGTGCACAGTATTACTACCAATGTAAAGAAAAAGAGAAAAAAGCCAGAAAAAAAACCCTATCTGCATATTCTCCGACCACACGCAGACACACACAAAAAAAACGCCGCCAACACCACTCCCCTTTCCCCCGTCTCACCTCCCCCAACCCTTTCTCCAAAAAGTCCCCACCCCGAACCTTTTTACACTACACAAACACAATTACCGCCTTTTAATAAGGCAACTGAAGAGGGAAAAAAAGAAAAACAAGCAAAATTAAAAGCAACAAAAAAAAAGTAACGTAGCAAATTGGCGATAAGGAACAACAGCCCAGCAAAACGACTGGCTTAACAAATAACTACAACGCCCCCTCCTCCCCCCCCCCCCCCCCCCCCCCCCCCCCCCTCAAAAAAAAAAAAATAAAAAAAATAAAAATAAATAAATATAAAAAAAATAATAATGAGACAAATAAAATAATTCTTTCCAAAAGGAAAAAGAAAGAAAAATCTTTCTTTACTTTCAATTGTTTACCAGTTATTTATTTTTCCCACATCGCACAATAAGCAAAGACTGCGCGCGGCCACGTGTGAGTGTTTCCGTCGTACTCGGCTTAACAAGCGAGCAATTACAGTTCCCCCCACCCCCTTCACCCCCCCCTCCCTCTCCCTTCTCTCCTTCTTCCCCCCCAGCCCACCCTCCCTTCATAAAGGCCAATTAGTGCCAGACGCCTTTTCTACGCCCTTCGCCCTCCTGTTCCTCCCCCCTCCTCCCCCCGGCGCTCCTCCCCCCACCCCCTACCCTCGTCCGCCACCACCACCCCTTCCCTCTCCCACCCTCGGTAGTTTCCTCCTCGTCTCTCGGCGCCGGCGTGATTAAGCCTCTCGCAAACGGGACGCCGAAATGCATACCGACCAGCAGGTGCAATAATAGTTGGAACAAAGATAGTTCGTTGGTTGGAAGGAGGATGGAAAGGGGGGAGTTGGAGGTGTGGGGGAGGAGGGGGAGGGGAGAGTAGTAGTAGTTACGCGTCAAATTGTTTGTTCGAATTCTGGCAGGACGGGCTGAGGCCTAGAGGTCGGACGAAGAGTCACGAAAACGATCTTTCGTGTTGAAACGAGTCGCAACATGGCTCCCACCCCCACCCCATTCTCTCTCTCTCTCTCTCTCTCTCTCTCTCTCCTCTCTCTCTCTCCTCTCTCTCTCTCTCTCTCTCTCTCTCTCCCTCCTTCCTTCAACGGAACAGGTAAAGCTAGCAGCAGTGGGGATCAGAGGGAAATTACTGGACTTTTTTCGCGATTACCTACATAACAGACAACAATCAGTAGTTATAAAAGGCGAAAAGTCCGAGTTGAAAAGAATTCCAGCAGGTGTTCCCCAAGGATCTGTCCTTGGTCCTTTCCTGTTTTTGTTATACATTAACGACATTGTAAATGGAATTCAGGCAACAATTAAATTGTTTGCCGATGATACTAGTTTATCGCTTGCCTTAAATGATCCACACATCAGAGAAGAAATCTTAAATTCTGACCTTCAGAAAGTTGCCCGTTGGGCCAAACTTTGGAAAATTAACTTCAACGAGAATAAAACCGAACTTGTCAATATTACCCGTGATCAGTGCCAAATTTTACCACTCACATTTGGAAGGAAGACCTTAGAACCGTCAAAATCTCATAAACATTTAGGAGTAACTTTTTAAGATAACTGCAAATGGGACGAACACATCCAATTCATAGCCAACAAAGTGAATATGTTAATTGCGTGTCTTAAAAAATACAAATACAGACTAACCAGAAATACTTTGGAGACGATGTACAAATCCTTTATTTTACCCCATTTTGACTACGTAGACATTTTGTGGGATAACTGTACAGATACTCAGTCAATTATGTTAGAAACGCTACACCTAGAAGCAATTCGTACCATCATTGGTGGGGTTAAGGGAACAAGTCACCAGAAATTATACGAAGAGTCTGGCTTTTGTTCATTACAAGAAAGACGGAAAAGACTTAAGCTGATACAATTTCATAAAATGGTTAATGGCGTCTGTCCAAACTATTTAGCTGATCTTCTCCCTTCTCTAGTCTCTGACCAAAATCGTTACCATAGGCGTCGGCCACTAGAAAGAACAGTGCCACGATTTAGAACTGAATTATATAAAAAAAAATCATTTTTTACCAAGTACAGTCAATTTGTGGAACAACCTTCCAGACGACATTAAGTCAACAAACTCTATCAGCCAATTTAAACGTTTTCTGACTACGTCAGACACCACTGTTCCCTCCTACTATTACATTGGATCGAGGCAGACCATTGCAGATTACGCTTAGGAATGAGTAATATTAATCACGACTTACACAACAGACATTTACTGGCTGATCCAAAATGTGCATGTGGCCACCACACAGAAAACACAGAGCACTACCTGTTAGATTGTTCAAACTACATACAGATAAGAACGAATGCGTTATTCACTCTCAATCCTAACTGTATTGATACTCACACACTTCTTTTTGGTGACCAAACATTAACCAGGGAAGAAAACGAAAAAATTTTCAAAACTGTGCACCAGTTCATCGCCCAAAGTAAACGTTTTTAATGTTATAGCGAATTAGTTGTTCTTCCTCATCTTCCTGTCTTCTTCAGGTCCTTGTTCTTCCTGATCTCCTCATGCTTGTTCATCTTCTTGTATCTCCTCTTCTTTTTCTTCTTCTTCTCGTCGACGTTGCTGCCAGGTTGGCCCTCGGACGGCTGTATATGGTGGTTTAGTATTCCCTCAGTTTACGTCTTTGCATTAGACCCACTGCGACACGGGGCTGGGCTCTTTGGTGTTTTGGGAGACGAACGCATCTCTCTCTCTCTCTCTCTCTCTCTCTCTCTCTCTCTCTCTCTCTCTCTCTCTCTCTCTCTCTCTCTCTCTCTTTTCCCTTTCTCTTTCTCTCTCTCCAAATTTGTGTAAGTTCGGTGCATTGGGAATCATGGTATTTGTTGTGTAGATTGCCTGTTTGCATCCCTGTTAGATTCTTCTGAACTGTTCTATCTTCTTTCCTGTCTTTTAATTTAAGCTAAGATTTCTACGTATTTTCCCATTTTGATATTCAGCATTTTTCTTTCTGTCTTACTTGTCAATGTTGATTATGCAATCCGCCGATGTGTTTTTTTGTTGTTAAATTTTCCGTCACTGAGCACATTATAAGCATTTGCTTGTTGTTGCTTCAGTTCAATAAGTTGTTTATGTACACATCTGTTCATTAAAGAAATGTTAAAAGAACAGGTTTTTAAGGTTACTTAGGTAATTCGGTACTGTGTTGTTTTTCAGCGAGGTCAACACTGGCGAACCACACGTCATGACCCTGGTGGCAGGCATCATGTGTCGCAGAACGGCGTGGTTGGTGGACTGGGCCTCCTCCGGGACCTCTCCCATCCTGGAATGTCAGGACGTTACTGTTCCGGGTGGATGGAAACGAAACGTATCGGCCGTTCGCAAATCAACAAAAAAACCAACAACAAACAAACAAACAAAAAAAAGAAGAAAGATTCCTGTTCTGATGCCTAACGCTTATTAAAGACGACATGTCTTGTTGTTTGGTTGGAATAAATCTATTTCCAGTTTGCAACCGCATACTGTTTTTACAAGTAAATGTCCAAATTTGAACCGCAACAGAGTAGTGCTGGTGCATATTTTTTGTAATGGAAAATGTTAATTTTATTAATGCAGAATGTGTCTGCACACACACACACACACACAACACACACACACATACACACACACACACACACACACACACACACACACATTTCACCCCTTCACACTGTTTCCATCAAAAGCCAGCCGCGCGCGCACACACACACACTGAGAGAGAGAGAGAGAGAGAGAGGGGGGGGGGGGGCTTCAGATACGTTTTTATTGACAATGGCCTACATAGCCTTTATGTCAAGGGGTATACACGATTATTTACAGCGCCGAAAAAAAAGAAGAAAGTTTATGATGCAAAGAAGCATAAATTGCAACGGATTACGTAAATGTTAATGATGAGGCTCGAAGCCATGTAGAAGAAAAAGAAAATAATGACGTGCTTTTTCGTCACTCAAAATGAATACGTAATTTTTTTTTTCTTCATGTCACAACATGATCATAAACACAAGTGCCTCACCCAGGCACACATATTCACTGTTATAAATCTTTCCAGCACTGTCACTTCTATCATCGCCGTCCGCATCATCATTAGCTATACTAGCGCAGAAAACAAGACCTTTTCTTAATTAGGTCATCAAGCTTGCGGAATACATAAAAACAACCAACTCAAACATCAGAAGTTCTCGCCTAGCATTTCTTTTTCCTAACATTAGATGCCTCTGCGGCGAGAGAGAGAGAGAGAGAGAGAGAGAGAAGAGAGAGAGAGAGAGAGAGAGAGAGAGAGAGAGAGAGAGAGAGAGAGAGAGAGAGAGAGAGAGAGAGAGAGACAGACAGACAGACAGACACAGAGATCACGTGCAATTATGGTTCAATCAAACAGCAAAGGTCAGAAGCAGCAGCTTCGCTGTTCCCGAGCCCCCCACCCCCACCCCACCCCCTCCTCCTTCCTAACCCGAAATTGTCTATTTAACGACAATGGCACTGCTGTGGACAAAGGGACCTTCAGTGAATAAAACGGTCGTGACTTAGGGCCGAAGAAAACGGTCGTGACTTAGGGCCGTAGGGCCGAAGAAAACTGTCGTGACTTAGGGCCGTAGGGCCGAAGAAAACTGTCGTGACTTAGGGCCGCAGAAAACGGTCGTGACTTAGGGCCGAAGAAAACGGTCGTGACCTAGGGCCGCAGAAAACGGTCGTGACTTAGGGCCGAAGAAAACGGTCGTGACTTAGGGCCGTAGGGCCGAAGAAAACTGTCGTGACTTAGGGCCGTAGGCCGAAGAAAACGGTCGTGACTTATGGCCGAAGAAAACGGTCGTGACTTATGGCCGAAGAAAACGGTCGTGACTTAGGGCCGTAGGGCCGAAGAAAACGGTCGTGACTTAGGGCCGTAGGCCGAAGAAAACTGTCGTGACTTAGGGCCGTAGGGCCGAAGAAAACGGTCGTGACTTAGGGCCGAAGAAAACGGTCGTGACTTATGGCCATAGGAGCGGCGCACTGCTGAAGACTCACCGCGCATGGAGCGATGGTTATCATGGAACGCACAGGCCCAACCCTCTCTTTCTGTCGCCGTCATCTGTCCTGAACTGAATCAGGTCACCATGTACTGTCTGATGAACTGAATTAGATCGCCATGTGCTGCCTGATGAACAGAATCAGGTCGCCATGTACTGCCTGATGAACAGAATCAGGTCGCCACGTACTGCCTGATGAACTGAACCAGGTCGCCATGTACTGCCTGATGAACAGAATCAGGTCGCCATGTACTGCCTGATGAACTGAACCAGGTCGCCATGTACTGCCTGATGAACTGAACCAGATCGCCATGTACTGCCTGATGAACTGAACCAGGTCGCCATGTACTGCCTGATGAACAGAATCAGGTCGCCATGTACTGCCTGATGAACAGAACCAGGTCGCAATGTACTGCCTGATGAACAGAATCAGGTCGCCATGTACTGTCTGATGAACAGAATCAGGTCGCCATGTACTGCCTGATGAACTGAACCAGGTCGCCATGTACTGCCTGATGAACAGAATCAGGTCACCATGTACTGCCTGATGAACTGAACCAGGTCGCCATGTACTGCCTGATGAACAGAATCAGGTCGCCATGTACTGCCTGATGAACAGAATCAGTCGCCATGTACTGCCTGATGAACAGAATCAGGTCGACATGTACTGCCTGATGAACTGAACCAGGTCGCCATGTACTGCCTGATGAACAGAATCAGGTCGCCATGTACTGCCTGATGAACAGAATCAGGTCGCCATGTACTGCCTGATGAACAGAATCAGGTCGCCATGTACTGCCTGATGAACAGAATCAGGTCGCCATGTACTGCCTGATGAACAGAATCAGGTCGCCATGTGCTGCCTGATGAACAGAATCAGGTCGCCATGTACTGATGGACAGAGGTGTGTGAATTGAATCAGGTCGCCATGTACTGATGGACAGAGATGTGAACTGAATAAGGTCACCATGTACTGATGGACAGAGATGTGTGAACTGAATCAGGTCGCCATGTACTGATGGACAGAGATGTGTGAACTGAACCAGGTCGCCATGTACTGCCTGATGGACAGAGACGCGGTATTTTTCAAGCCGTCAGAATCCTACTCCACCAGTGGGGTTTGGAATTCACGGCCGTCTGGTCTTAAGCCGAATAATGATAATAATGATAACAATAATTATAACTAATGATGACAATGATAACGACGACACAAACAACAACAACATAACAACAACAACAATAATAATGATCTATGCGCTTAATCTTATATAAGCCCTAAGCGCTTACAACACACAGAAAAGATCAAAGAAAACATAAATGAAGCTAATAAGAAGATAAATATTGCAATAAGTACCATGCACCTACGAACAAGTGTGCATATTGAACACTCAAACCATCTGCCTGCGAGCCACTCATGATGAAAATGTAACTCCCGACAAACGCACGTGCATTCTAGCAACATGACAGATTGTTGGGATAAAATCTTCCCCTGGTTTTGTGACAACATCACGAGCAATTGGTCGTTTCTCTATGAAACTGTTCCATGTTTTACAATAACCGAGAAAATCATTAAATCGCGATTGTGAGTTGAATTCAACGCGGTGACAGCGCTGATAAGGCCCTCTGCGGTCGGCTGGGCTATAAGCAACGTTGTCTCTCTAATCGCAGATAGTTGGTGTGAAAGAGTTTTCCATCATGGCGACCGACAAAGAATCACGACCAAGAACTAGTCCTAGTCCCCCTATACAACATTCAGTCAGACGTAAACAATGTCATTGCACTCACTAGCACAACCGACTCCAGACGCTTCTAGCCGAAATAACGAGTCCACTGTAAAACGCACCACACATTTTTTCACTTAGTCCGTCAAAGGAAGAACGGAATGAGGCGAACCAGAAATCGGCGAACGGTGTTACGGTGAATCGGAAACTCCCACTCCACCCCTACCCCACCCCACCTCTTGCTTAAAAAAAAAAAAAAAAAAAAAAAAAAAAGCGGAGCCGTCTTAAGTCACATATGTATGTTGAGCGCCAGACTTGGGGGGAAGGGGAGAGGGTGGGCGGGGTGGGTAGGGGGAGGCATACGAAAAAGGAACCAACAGAAAAAAAAAGGAAAAGAAACAGAAAAAGCCTGGTGACGTCTTGTGTGTCCAATTAGGAGCGGATCTGGTGCCATGCTGAGAAAAGGGAGGTAATGAGGCAGCCGGGGGGGGGGGGGGGGGGGGGGGGGGGGGGGGGGGGGGGGGGGGGAGGGGTGTGTGGAGGGGGAGACACTGGCGCGAGGAGCGGGGTGGGGGGAGGAGGAGAGGGTGAAGAAAGAAAGGGGAAGATGGCACGGGATGGAGAAAGCGGGAGAGAGACCTGGGGGTGGTGGGGAGTGGGGTAGGGAGGAGGGGGAGGGGGGAGGAAGAGAACCAATTAAACCTGTTCGCTCCGTCTGTTGCAGAGATCACGGGACTGCCTCTTGATGCGCTGACGGACAATCCGAGTCACGCTGTTTGATTGCATAACTGTCATCATGCCAACAGCTTCGTCTGTCTGATTACTGCTGTGGGGCTGCGCTCTCCCCAAGTGTAGATGGCGTGATCCAAACAAAACAGCGTCATTCGTCTTTTTTTTTTTGGGGGGGTGGGGGGTGGGGGGGGGGGGGGGGGGTTGTTAGACTATTTTAGTTATTTCAGAGAGAAGCAGGACGACATAATAATATAATAATAATAAGGGGATTTATATAGCGCCTTCCACGCACAAGGCGCTTTACAAAGGCAGAAAAAAATACAAATTGCAAATGTAAAGAAAATGCATTGAAAAAAACGACTCGGAAAATGAAAAACAAAGCCTCTCCCATTCTCTCCCACGCGCACACACACTCTCACGCATAGACGCACAATACACAACAGTCGCAACAATCACAAACTATTTAGCGATCCACAGAGACAACAAGAGTCAATCAACTATCAAGTAATAACTGTCTTCTTAATATTGTTTGAAAAGGTGGGTTTTCAGGGAGGGTTTTGAAGGAAGAAAAGGTTTGAGAATGTCTTAAGTCATAGGGGAGTTTATTCCAGAGTTTTGGGAGCTGCGTATGAAAAAGCTCGTTCACCATGCTGTTTACGATGGGGACGGTAACTGGGAAAGCGGAAGGTCCTGGTGTCATGGAGGAGCGGAGCATTCGTGATGGGACATAAACTTGAAGGGGATCGGAAGAAAGGAAACGGGAAAAATAGGGGGGGCAACCCCCAGTGAAAATCTTTAAGCAAAAACAACAACATTTGATTTTTATTCTTTCTTTTAACGGGGGCCACAACTTTTTTTAGGAAGGGCTGCAGGGGTTTGGGGCCCAGGGGATTTGCCCAAAAAAAACGGGGTTTCAGAGTTTTGTACACATTGAGTGGTTTTTAGACAGTTGAAAGGGGCACCAAAAGGGGAAAAACGTTGCAGTAATCTAACCTTTAAAGGAAGTAGGAAAAAACGAGAGTTTTGTTGGGGCGTCTTTAGTGGGGAAGGGGCCAAACACAATTTGTTTAAGTTCCATGAAAACAAAATGACAAGTTTTTGTGACATTTCGCTTTATTGGAAAAGGCACATCAAAGGGGAACACCAAGGTTTCCCCAACATGGTTGAAAATTTCCAATGGGGCTGGAACCTAATTCCCAAAAAAAAGGGGGGAAGGGATCAAAGCCATGGGGGGTTTTACTTGGGGGGTTTAAAAAACGGGGGTTGGGGTTCAGTTTTTTCTCACAGTTTAATTTTAAACTTTTTTGTGACCCTCCCGGGGGGCTCAAAATCAGAAGTTTTAAAAATGGGGAAAATTTAAAACAAGGGGTGAGTAAATCACGATGACAAGGGAAAGGAGCAGCTGAAATACATCCGCAAACATTTCGTGTTTAAACGGGAAAGGGCCCTGATAACTTTTAAAAATGGGGTGGTGTACAAAATAAAAAGGAAAACCCGGGCCCAGCAAAGGATCCCTGAGGTACGCCAAACTGGAGGGTTTTAAATTTACAGAACGGGGGTCCCCTACTTTAATGAACTGTTTTTTGCCCAGAAGATAAGAAAGAAACCAATTTAAAGCTGTTTTTCCCCGATGCCCCAAGTTTTTAAAAAAGAGAGAGAAAAGGGTTTCATGGGCAATGGGGTCAAAAACCGCCCAAAACTAGCAAAAGACGGGGGGGGTGGGAGGGGGGGGAAAAGGGGGGGGGGGGGGGGGGGGGGGGGTCGGGGGGGGGGGGGAGAAAACCCGCTTTGTAGCCCTTCCTTTTTTTTTTTTCTTTTTTTTTTTTAAAAAAAAGCACCTAAAAATCAAAAAGCATGTTACAAAGCGAGCGTTTTCCCAATAAACGGGGCCCTTTGGGCCCAAAGACTAACCCCTCTAAAACCCCCCTTCAGGGGAAGGGGGGGCGTGCACTGAGAAAAAGGAGATATATATATAAAAAATAAAAAATATATATATAAAAATATAAATAAAGATAATATATATTTTAAAAAATATAAAAATATATATATATAAATAAATAAAATATATTATTATTATTAATTATTTCAATTTTTAAAAATATTTTGGGGACAGAAAAGAGACAGGGAAAAAACAGAGGAAGAGATCGGGGAGAGGAGATTTTTGGGTTTTAATGGGGGGGCCCCGGGGGGAGTGATACAACCTTTGGTTTCCAATCAATTTCAAGGGTAGAGGGGCGGGGGGCGGGTAGAGGGGGCAGGCAGGAAGCAAGGAAAAGGGGGAAGGGGGGGGGGGGGGGGGGGGCCCTCGGGGTGACACCAAATTCAGAAAACTTTGCCCAAAAAACCAAATTCCCTTTTAAAAGGCTAAAAGCGGCAAAAGTACTGCAATTTGGTTTTTCATTGTTGAGAAATACATGCCCTAAAGTGAACCCCTTTAGAGTTCTTTTTTTTCCCCCTTTTAACCCAGTTTTCGGTTTTTTTCCCATAAAAACACTTTAAAAGAAGAAGAAGAAGAAGAGGGGGAGGAGGGGGGAAAGGGGGGAGGAGGTGGGGAAAAGGGAAAAAGAATCCCCAAAATTTTCTCTTTCCCCTTTTGGGTAAAGAAAAGCACGTCGTCTTTTTCCCCTTAAAAAAAAAATGCACATGTTAAAAAATGTGCAGGGTCAACGAGAAAAGAATCCACGCTGTGCTCAGTCCTTTTCCTTAAACGGGCTTCACCCACTGTGAAAATCCAAATTTCCCAAAATACGGCATCGGGAAGGCGTGGGGAGGCTTTTGGGGCGGGGGGGCACACGGCTTTCCCCACAACGTAAAAACTGTCGTCAGGGGGTGGAGGGGGGGGGAAAGGGGCAGGGGGGGTTGTTTGGGAGGGAGTTAAGTCCACTCTGCCCCATTGGATAAGAAACCCGGGGTCACTGGGTCACATCGAAATGGACCCCGGGAGAAGCGCGGGGTTTTTCGTTTTGGGGTTGGCCCCGTAGCGGCCTGGGGTTTGGTATTCCCCCACCCCACCCCCCAAAACTGTGGCCGGGTTTTTACAGACTGTGACAGCACAAATCCCCCCACGTTACGGGCCCGGGTATTGGGGCCCAAACCCCCCCCCCCCCCCCCCCCCCTTTAAAGACTTTTAAAACGTTGGCCTGATTCCACAACAGTGACCGCACAAATCCCCCACGTAGCGGGCCCGATATTTGGGTTTTTTCCCCCAGAACTGTGGCCGTGGTTCTACAAACTGGTAGCACAAACAAAGGGGGGCAGTGAGTGAGTGAGGGGTGGGGGTGGAAAAAATTTAAGGGCGCTTGAAATAGGATACATAAGATCAACAAGGCCCAAAAAGGGTTTTAAAGGGGGGAAAAATACTTGTTTTTCTATGACGTTAGTTTTCCGGTTTCTACCAATCGATGATTATCTTCCGATCAAACCGAAAACAAAAACAAATAATGAAGGGCCCCAAAAAACCCAAACAGCAAGTACTGTACCCAAATTTTTAAGTAAATTTATCTGGGTGGGGGTTTCCTTCCTTTACCGAAACAGGTCACTTCCCAAAAGGAAAAAGATATTTTTGGGAGAGGGAAAGTAACCCCCCACCCATGAAAAACCCCAAACCGGGAAAATTTAAATCCCCTGTCGGGCACTGGGGTTTGGGGACGATTCTTTCAACCCGCAAACAACCCGGGGTTTTTTTTCATAAGATCTGTTTTACGCTCCCCAAACCCCCCCCCCCCCCCCCCCCTCTCCTCTCTCTCTCAAAACCGACTCAATTCCCCTTAAAAAAAAAACACACTCGGAAAAAAGTGCCCTTAGCCATGCCCCGGGAAAATTTCTTCCCCAAAAGACCTTTAAACGTTGGCACCACTTGATAAAAAACTTAAAACCCCTTGGGACCCGGTGAAAATTTCCCTCACCGTGTTTTTCCCCCCCGTTATCTTCTCTTTTCCCCTCTGCAAAAATGCAGGGAGGGTTTGTTCACATTTCATACACAAACAAAGCAAGAACGCACGCACGCCCCCACACACACCCACACACACAAAACTCACACACACACCACACACACACCCCACCCCCCCCCAACACACACACACACCACACTGTGGGAAAGAGAACAATCCCCGTACCTCCACGCAATACTTTTTTTTTCACGCGTGCTAAAAAAATCCAAAGCCAAACGGGGTGCCAAAAAACCAAATAACTGTGCGGGTACTGGAACCATAAAGGGGCCAAATGCCAGCATCCCCCAACAGGCATTCATCAAACACACTTTAAGGGTTTTTCCCCCTCGGAATTTCCCCCCCAAAAAAAAATTGGGACCCCCTCATCCCCCCCCCAACGACTGTGCAAGTCAACGCAGCAGTTTTTTTGGGCCTTGGAATTCCAAAAACCTTTTTTTACCGCCATCTTATTCTCCCAACCCAAAACAACTGAGCAGAAAGCCCCACTTAACAAAAAAAAATAAGTAAATAAAATCAAAACAAAAAAACAAAAAAAAGTAGTGCAAACAATCAACGAAGAGGGGAAAGGTAATGAAGAAACTCTCCCATCCCCTCCATTAAAACTCTGAAGAAAGCGCCAGCGGCGTTACAGACAGACCACACTAAGGCCCAGAAATTTTTTGCCAGCCCGAAAAAAACAGACTGGGTACGTCTTTTGTGTCCAAAATTTGGACAGGCTGTTCCCCCCTAATGAAGCGGGCGGGAATAGGGAGTCAG